>JAODAL010002566.1:90000-192968 GCA_025379985.1 Phyllomedusa bahiana
GATTTCTGCAAGGTATGGAACCTTTAATCTCTAAATTATTCAAATTTTTTCCTGTTCCTTTACTACTATTATCTAGGGAGTGCTGTTTCAAATTTGAAGGAGCTAGTATATTTCGTAATGTTTTAGCTTTTCTGTAGATGAAATAGGGACGTGTGGGAATTACACCTTTAAGACCGGGATCGCGGAGCAAGATGTTCCAATGTTTGTGGAGGATTTTTTGTACTTCTCTAAACTGACTGTTTTGGGCAGTAATTAAACTTAGGTTAAAATCCTTATCATTCTTTTGTTTAATCAATGGTTTAAGATATTGTTCCTGAGTGACCATAGCTACTGCCTTTCGAGCACCATACAGTAGTTTGCTAGGGTACTTTCTTTGTTTTAATTTATTGGTCAAAATATCCGCTTGTTCATTGAATGTTTCTTCTTCTGTACAGTTCTTTTTTAATCTTCGATACTGACCAAAAGGTATATTTCTTACCCAATTCTTTTGGTGATTTGAGTTAAACATGAGGTAATTATTAGAATCCGTTTTTTTTAAAAAAGGTTTTGGATGCTACTTTTCCGTCTTTTATATAGAGATGTAGGTCTAAAAAAACAAGTTCTTGGTGGTGAATGGTGGAAGTAAATTTAATACCACATGTGCTCCCATTTAAAAATTCTACAAACTCGTGGAAAGAATCTGGGGAACCATTCCAAATAAATACAAGGTCAGCTATGTAACGCCTATAATAAATAATATTATTAAAAAATGGGTTATTTGGGCCACTGATAAAAAGTCCTTCAAATGCACCCATAAAGAGGTTAGCCAGCGATGGGGCTACTCTGGTCCCCATCGCTGTGCCTACTAATTGGTGGTAATGGGTGGAGCCATATTTAAAAAAAATATTTTTTAAAATAAGTTCTAACCCTTTAAGTAAAAAAGACTTAAAAACTTCAGAAAATATAGGCTCCTTGTCTAAAAAATTGGAAACCGTCTCCAAACCCAACTCGTGTCTGATATTGGAATAAAGGGATGTTACGTTCAGGGTGGCTAAAATAAATCTCTCGTCCCATTGCATACCAATTAGTTCTCTCAGAGCAGAATCGGAATCTCTGAGGAAACTAGGCAATCGCTCTAAAAGTGGTTGTAACTGTAAATCAATGAAATGTGACAAATTGGAAAGAACTGAATTAACCCCTGATATTATGGGGCGTCCGGGAGGGTTATCGATACTCTTATGAACTTTGGGAAGATGGTAAAAAAATGGGATTGACGGATTGTGAATAATGAGAAATTTTTTTTCATCTTTGCTGATGATATTCTTTTCAAAACTCTGATTTATAAAATCCTCGTATTTTATTTTTAGTTCATCATGAGCTATGGGAAGAGTTCTTTTATAATAATATTCATCATTTAAAATTCTTAAAGCTTCATTGTTATATGTGTCAAAGTCTTGAATCACCACTGCTCCCCCCTTATCAGCACTCCGAATAACTATGTCCTTATTTTTAGACAATTCCTTCAGCGCAATATTTTCTTTTTTAGTAAGATTTGGTTTTTTCGGTAGTTGTTTCTTTATTTTTCTTAAATCTTCAGTTACCAGATCAAGGAATACAGGAATATAGTTCCCCTGCACTGTGAGGGGATAGAATTTAGATGTAGGTTTTACCTCGGGTCCCAATCTACCCAAAGCTGGTATCGTTTCCGGAGGAGCTATATCTGAAAGAGTATCATCTTTCTTTTTCCCATAATTTTTCTTTTTGTTAAAAAATCTTTTTAAAGTCAACTTTCTAATAAATTTATGTAAATCCTGAAACACCACAAAGTCATCAATCGTGTTATCCGGACTAAACCCCAATCCTTTGCGTAGGATAGTTTCCTCAATAGGAGATAACTTATATTTAGATAAATTGAAATGTATTGGCCTTATTTTTGTTTTTTTTAATCTTATTTAATATCTTTATTCTATTCTTTTTTGATTGTTTCCTCAACAAGTGGTATCTAATTTTGTAATTTTTCCTGCTCCTTGAACCTCTAACTCCTCGAGACTTTGTTTTCGTTTTAATGTAAGTCTTGGGGAGTGGGTATCCGAGATTACATGTATTTTGAGATTCTCCTCCACATGATTGTAAATGTTTAGTCTCGGTTTTACCCCTAAAAAAGACTCGGGAGGTAGAGAAGTTGAATGAATGGTAGTTGTTATAACCTCATTGGAAAGTTTCGGGGGGTCAATTGTAGGAAGTGATGGTGAGATAGAGTGGGGTAGTTCCTGGGAAAAGGATAAAACTGGGTAAAGCTAACGTGGGGGGAATGGATGTGGAGGTAGATTCTATATTAATAATCCCTGAGGATGGGATTTGAGTAGAAGTGTTATTAAGAAGTGAAGGTTGGGTGTGCTGGGTCTGTAATATAAGTGTCGGGGTGTTAGAAAAAACGGGAGGTAAAGCTAAGATGGATTCTTCCAATAACTCATGTGTAGTAAGTTCTGCTCCATTGGAGGACTCCAAAAATAATTGTTCCTCCTCATTAGTGTTAGCCATACGGTTTATTTTTTCTTGTAGAAGTGGGAATTGAGTTCTCGGGTTCTTTTCTATTTCAATATTATTTTGCTCATTAGAGATACTTTTGATCATTGGGGTATTTTTCTTTTCTTTATTAGTTGAATTCAAGTTTTTATAACTTGAATTGAAAAATAAACGAGGACTAGTTTTGTCATTAGAATATTTGCCTCTATTATTATAGGAATCATTTCTGTAGGGATTTCCCCTACTGTTAAAGCAGGGTCTAAATGTGTCATTACTTTTCCTCGGTAAATGTTTTCTAGCTATCTCGCTATATAGTTTAGGTTTTACTACTTGTTCATCTCCAGCAGAGGTATCAATAGATCCCCATTCCTTATCTTGTATCTCTCCTGAGTTTTCTTTGGGATTTGCTCTATGATGTCTATTTACTTGCGGTTGAGGATTCAATTTATCAAGTCTATCTCTAGTGAGTTTATGTAATTTTTTTATTAATTACATCTAATTCATTCCTTTTTAGGTTGTTGGCCATTTTTTGCTCTAAGTTATGGTATTCCGGATGAGATTGATAGTTTGAAAATGCTAGGAGATTTGTTTCTACCTCTCTAGCTAACAATAAACAGTTATTCCTTCTTTTATTCACCAATAAAGTCATTAAATTTAAGGAGCATTGCTCCAGATTTGCCTGCCAAAGATCATTAAAGGTATCATCATTATCATAGAACGGGTTGGGTTTATAAATTTTTAAACCTTTAGGTACAATTTTTTCTCTTATATAAAGTTCTAAAAATGTAGCATCTATATGCTGAAAACTTTCTGATATCAACCCTTTTTCAAGCGTGCGGGAAATACCATAAAAAGTCATAGTTTCCTCCTCCGTGTACTGTCGATGATCTGTAATAATCCTTATTATTTCGGGTTGCGAAGTCCCGGTAATAAGTTTCTCCATTAGTTGATTTCTGGTATTTGCTCTCTGTTGTAGATAATCCATTCTGAGAGATAGCACTATTCCAGCTGTACAATAGGACCGTACAGCTGGGTTTAAACGCTTCCCTTAATCGGAATGAAGTATATAGACGACCCTTGCAATGCGCCTCTCGAATTGCCTTTTCCCGGAACCGGGTTAGATATAATGGATAGTGGTGCGATCTGCAAACTCTGGGTAGAGGTGGATCGCTGAATTTGGCTAAAAGGAGAGAAAAAGCGCAGATCGGGTCTTGTGTACGGAGCTCCGTGATAATAATGAATAAGTCGGGTGCTCACCTTTTTCTTCTGTACTAAGTTACGGTACAGCTCGTAGATGCGTATGTTCACTCAGTGTGGGGATGGAGAATAGCTGCTCCCGTCCTGATTCCCGCCTCTGGCACCACGAGGACGCCGGAGGATACGATCGGGAGAAGAGACAAATCGCAGTACACCCGTGTTACGGGGGATACTAGCGGGATGTAGTAGGAAGGAATCCTGTATGGACTAGAGCGCTAGATGGAATTCTAAGCAGATTACAGCTTAATTCTATAGAGAATATTTAATTCAATAAAAATAATAGCACATAACGCGTTTCGCGGGTCACAGCCCGCTTCCTCAGATATGCATAAACAAACACTGAATGGTGGCAATTTATAGCAATGATTCTGAAACGAGGCTAGATGTTAAACATGTAGTGCCCATTCATAAAGTTCAATAGTAAATATATGCAAATTTCTGACAATTCAAGAAAAGTAACAACGAGATTCTCTGTATACAATTGTGACTTATCTCAAAATATATACATAAAAACGTTATGACTAAAAAACTTATACATATAAAATACAATATGTAAAAAGAAATTAGTAATTAAAAAATACTGTTTAGAAAAAATTTTTTCTAACTAAACAAAAAATAAAAATAAAAATGCATATTATATGAAAAATATATTTTTAAGAGACAATAAATATAAAAACAATTGAAATACTCTAATATATATATAGCGAGTGAGCCCGCTCCATACTAGTGTTGAGCGATTGCGTTGGCTATCGAGATCGGCCGCTATCGATAAGGTTTTTCGATAGTGAGCATCGATTATGAGCGATGACCATTAAAGTCTATGGGAGAGCAACAACACCTTCATTATTACACCCAAACAAGGCTGGAGAAGCTGAAATTAACATCCACAACAGTCAAATGGATACGTGCTACATCTTAGGCAACACACTTAGGTTATAAAAGTCACAGAAAAAAAGTCACAGACCATTTACTATCCCTTTCTTGTACCACAGCCTGACCCTTAAACCTGCATCACCCACAAATTAAAAAGTGCCAGAAGGCAGTATGATTTGAACCATCATGTTACTTGAACTGGACATTGAATATACCTGTCCTGGGCCACAGCATGAGCCCCAAACCTGCATGACCCCAGATTTAAAAAGTGCCGCAAAAAGGGTCTTTCCCACCTTTTGTTTCATTTGGACATTGACTATACCTGCCTGGGCACAGCAGAACCCAGGGCCGGAGTTACAGGGGGTGCGGTGAGACCCCCGGTGGCGTCCGTCATCTATTACACGCAGGTTAAACCCGGATGACAGCAAGGAAAAAAACTGTCGTGCTGAAGCAAGTGGGAAGCGGAAGTGTGAGAATCCAGCCTTCCAGTACACAGTCAAGCCCTGGGTAGCGTTCCCCCTCCGTATGAGTGCGGCCCAATTTAGTTCACTTGGAAATCTGGTGGTTAAGCTCCTGTTAACCCAGGTGCCCTTTTTCTTGGGTTTTTTTTCTCTTTTTTTTCAACGTGCTGGAGGGAAATGGTCTCTGTACTTTGTTTCTGTCCGTGCTCCCTTCCCATGTCCTTGAAAACCCCCATCTGGTCAAGTTTTCCTGTACCTCCCCTTTTACAATTTTGAGGAAATTTTTTTAACGCATTTTGTCATGCAAATTTTTTAGTACTTTAATTCTAGAAAAAAAACATTTTTAAAATAGGATGGAAACCCCCCATTTTTGTTTCTCTTTTTTTTTGTATTAAAAGGGTTTGTCTCAATACAGGGATTGATTTGTTAAAAGATTTGCAAATACAAGTCATTTTGCAAAATTTGGTTCCATTAACAGTGTCCCCACCTATTCCTGTTTTGACGCACCATCACCCTTGAGCCACTCTTGACAATTGTGAGAAAAAAATGTCTGTTGAAAACCCCTTTTTTCATTTGGACTGTAGTCTAGCGCATTTCACAGCAAAATGCCCCCAAAAATTCAAAACATGACAATTGTGCTGGATGCAGGTTGCATTAACACTGAAGGACAGATTGGGGGACGCTGTTCGTTACTGAGATTCACAGGGCCCTGACCCAGCGATGAAGGCCTGACGGTCCTGCAATGCGTCCGTGGCAGGGGGTTGTCGCCCGCATGGGAAAGGAGCACCCTTTCCCGTACCCCTACTCCATGTTCCCCCCCTTTTGCTGCTTACCACCCGAATTTCCCTCCCTGTTCAGAAATATAAAAATTTGAAAGGTTTTAAAAGTTTTGGAAAGTCTCTTATTAAAAGACGGCAAATCACAGTATTCTCAAAACCCCCTAATCAAAACAAAATTGCTGGATTCAAATTTAACTGAAGGTGTTATCAACAAAATTGGAATGGGCAAAAGTCAAAAAAGATCTTTAAAGTTTTGGGATAATAAACGGTATTTTTGCACCTTTTAATTCCCTGTGGTAATATAGAATTGCTGTTGTAAGATTTACTGATGCTGCGTCAATGAACAGTGCTGGGGCCCAAAAATCAAAAAAAAACGTAATGTTATGTTTTTGGGATAATAAACGGTATTTTTTGCACCTTTTTCAATTCACTGTGGTGAAAATAGAAATTTTGTTTTAAGATTTTCGAGATGCTGGTCAAAAAAACAAATTGGGTGCGCAAAAGTCAAAAAAAAAAGTAACTGTTAGTTTTGGTATAATAAAGGTATTTTTTGACCTTTCAATTCCTGTGGTGAATATAGAATTGCTGTTTTAAGATTTACGTAGATGCTGGTCAAGAACAATGTGGGTGCGCAAAAGTCAAAAAAACCCCAAAGTTTGTTTTTGGTATAATAAACGATTTTTTTGACCTTTTAATTCCTGTGGTGAAAATAGAATTGGGTGTTTTAAAATTTACGTAGATGCTGGTCAAAGAACAATGCTGGGGGGCGCAAAAATCAAAAAACACATAAACGTGATGTTTTCGTAGATAACGGTATTTTTTGGCAACAAACAACCCGTGTGCTAAAGATTGCTGGATTGTAATTTTAATGCAAGGGGATATTCAAAAAGTCACAGGGTAATGGGTTTTAAAAATTTAAAAAGAAACCTATCTGAATGTATATGATAATAAAAATGGGTTTTTCAGCTAACAAAAAGACCTGCGTTACTAGAAATGATGTGTATCCAAAAAAAGTTCAGGCTGCCCAAAATTTAGGAAATATTTCAATAGCAAACTGTTAATAATAAAGATTTTCCCACTTACAAATGTCTACACTAAGTCTTGGTAAAACTTTATCCAGTGTTCTTTTTAGATAGAATTGTCTGTGTTCGCCCGCGGGGGCCCCCCCTCCCCGCTCCCACCGCCGTGAATTTACAGCGGTAGATGCTGCTTTAAAAAATTTTAGCTAACTACATAAAATCTTCAAATCTCTAATCTAACTAATTGGAAAAGGTCAAAAGCTAATAGTAGAGGTTTCTCTGTGCAGAAATAGAACTAATTTTTGCTGAGTGTTTGGCCACAGGCAGAGCGCGGTCTATCCTATGAGACGCTGAGAGACACTGAGGCTGAAACAGGAAACGCTGTTCTATGTAAAACGAGGTCATGTGATTTTTGCCAGCAAACGCAACCATACACATCCAGTCATGACGTGCACACACATCTCACCCTGCTCTTATTCTGGGAATCTCATTTGCTGGCCGCCAAAAATTACAGGAAGGCCGAAAAAGGGCGATCTTAATAGATGATGCACAGATTTTAACCTTAATTATCGCATGATCTGGAAATTTCGATCACCATAAAAACCCTGCCGATTTCAACTTTGTCGATAAAAATCGCTCAACACTACTCCATACTTGTTTACCAACAGTAGTACATACCCATACATCCTTTATAAGAAAGGGGTTAAAGCTAAACAACAGACAGTCTTAGTATTAGACAGTTTTGATAAATGAGGCCCAGTGTTTTAATTGTGCCTGGACTTTTCTGTAATTATTTGAAAATAAGTCAAAGTAGCTCAAATGTAAAGAGAAAAAAATAAAATAAACTGTCATACTATATAAAATTAAATAAAAAGAAAAAATAATCTAATTTCTTTATAATATTAAAATCCCCTTTTCTTTCTTTGCCAACTCATTTTCCATTTCATTGACCAGGTAAGAACTACGTCTGGGAAATTGCCCTTTTTTATACCTCCACAGGGGATTTCATGTTGGTTCACAAAGGAGAAGCCGTCTGTGCTGTGTCTCAGAATATATTACATGGACTGGAGATCCCAGGAGCTGAGGCAGGAATGGAATACGTATTTTCTCTAAGTGGGAGGTCATTGTACATGGTGAACGTGAGAATTCTTTCTTTCAATATTGTATAAGTTAATGAAGACCCCCATGAAACAATGATGTTGACTTAATTTACAAACTCTGAAAATCTACCTTGATTACATCACATTTTCTGTTTTTTGACTGTAAATGAGGAATTATGAGAAAATTTCAACTTTAAAAAAAAAAGCCACAATAATTCATCATGTAATGAAGCACATGGGAATTTTACACCACAATAGTAACCCAAAAAAACAAAAAATAAAGAAATAAACTGGCAGTATTTATAGTAATAATTTAATGCAACATGACATGGTATAAATTGAACGATTAAAAAAAAACTTAAGATAAAAAAAATTAATAGCAATTGAAATAAAATACAGTACATAATAATAATAAATGTATTAATCATTCCTGAGTTTTCTTTATGTCATAAAATGATGGTGTAGCACTAAGATATGCCATGATTTTCAAATCAATGGGGGTCCTGGCATTGGAACCCCCAATGATTCTTAGAACGCATAAACAGGGCTAATTTAGCACTGCCAGTGTTTCATGTTTTTTCCTTAACAGCTGAGAGCAGAATGTAATAGAGTAGAGGCTGAGCTTTATGACATATAGGATTATAGGATTTGATGCAAAATGTCTGAGTAAGAAGCAGAGAAAATCACAGAGCTCAGCTTCTCTCCCTCTATTATAACCCTATATAACACAGAGCTCAGCTTCTCTCCCTCTATCATATAACCCTATATAACACAGAGCTCAGCTTCTCTCCTCTATCATATAAACCCCATATATCACATAGCTCAGTTTTCTCTCTATTTATTATAACCTATATATCACAGAGCTCAGCTTCTCTCCTCTATATATAACCCTATATATCACAGTGCTCAGCTTCTCCTTTTATATATAACCCTATATATCACAGTGCTCAGCTTCTCTCCTCTATCATATAACCCTATATATCACAGAGCTCAGCTTCTCTCCCTTTTCATAAAACCCTATATATACAGAGCTCAGCTTCTCTCCTCTATCATATAACCCTATATATCCCCAGGAGCTCAGCTTCTCTATCATATAACCCTAATATACACAGAGCTCAGCTTCTCTATCATATAAACCCCATATATCACAGATCTCAGCTTCTCTCCTCTATCATATAACCTATATGTCACAGCGCTCAGCTTCTTTCCCCCCCCCTTATATAACCTATATATCACATGAGCTCAGCTTCTCTCCTCTATCCTATAACCCCAATATCCATAGTCGCTTCTTCTCTATATATAACACTATATATCACGAGTGTTTCTCCCCTATCATATAACCCTATATTCACATAGCTCCGCTTTTCCCTACCCTTTAAAAACCCTATATATCACAGAGCTCAGCTTCTCTCCTCTATCATAAAACCCCCTTATATCAAGACTCAGCTTTTCCCCCTCTATCATAATCCTTATATCACAGGCTCGCTCCTCTCCCTCTATCATATAACCCTATACATCCAGAGTCGCTTCTCTCCCTCTATCATATAACCTATATATCACAGAGTCGCTCCTCTCCTCTTCATAAAACCCCTATATATACGAGCTCGTTCTGGATAAAAGCACTAGGGAAAAGGTAGTTAAAACCATTCTACGTAAAAAAAATAAAACAATTTAGTGTTAAGGTTATTATTGTAGTCAGGATTAGGGTCTGAGTGAAAAAAAATCTGAATCTCCTGAAACTGAAATTTTTCACAATTTTGGTCAAACCGTAGTGGGACCGAATAGGGACAGATTCGAGCAGCCCTGCTGCTGAATACAACCTGTGCAGGAAACTGCAGCACAGTCCCTGTCACCTGAGCTCTGGTGGTACTGGCAGTCAGACTCCTACCAATCCAAAAGGAATAGCCAATATATAATACAATGGAAACCATAAGTTTCCCTCCACTATATAAAGCCCCATCTGGGTTTTTTCACTATCTGACTGAAATCAGAATAAACCTTCCCCATTTTAGGTCAGTTAGGAACCAAAATTATTTACATTTGCCAAATGCCAGAATAATGAGAGAGAATTTTTAAGGCATTTTTATTGATTTCTGCAAAAGTCCCTTAAAGGGGTTTTTTAAAAACTAGGATTGCTATGGCTTTAAACAATTTTGGGGGCCCTATTATGATGTTGTCTTTTGGGAAGCTTTTTGAGTTCTGTTTATTTGGGAACACTGAGTTAGGACCACCTGGAATTTATTTAAAAGGGTTTTGCCCCGAAGTAAAAATTTATGTGGAAGCTTGCAAATGAAACAAAACATTCACCATTCATTATTATTAAATTCTGCACCGTTTTAGTTTTAGCTGCTCCTTTAGTGATCCATTGTTTACAGCTCGTCTCCAGGGGATACGACCAGGGATGAGAGCTCCTCAGTCCTGGTCGCACATGCTCAGACATCACCTCTCCTCTCAGGCAGCTACTGAGTGTTCAAACCCCAGGTGCTGTCATTCTACTCCCGTCTACTGTACTCCTTAGTATTTAGTCAAACCGTGCAAATAAATAAAAAAGAAACCTCAATGAGGTCTGTGCATTGATAAAGAGAAAAAAAAACAGAACACAGGTTTGGTTCCTGCAGGGATTTGAACCAAGGACCCTTGTGCTGTGAAGCAAAAACTTTACCTCTCAGCTGCTCACAATGCTTTAAACAAACAGAGCTTTCTTTGACTAGAGAGAGGAAAGGCCTGGTGATGTCATCCTGCTGGGTCACATGATATGCAATTCAAACAAATCACACACGCCCCCTTCTGAGCACACAGAGCTGAAGAGCTGGATGCAGGAGGTATGAAATTAGATTGTGGCAAAACCCCTTTAAAGCACACCAGAGACACACTGATTCTGTGTGTAACATCATGGGAAAGTCTAAAAAAATCAGCCAAGATATCATGAAGAGAACTGTGGACTTGCACAAGTCTGGATCATCCTTTGGTGCAATTTCCAGAAACCTGAAGATGCTTCGTTCATCTGTACAAACAATCATACACAAGTATAAACAAAATAGGAATCTCCAGCCCTCATACCGCTCAGGAAGGAGACGGGTTCTGTGTCTCAGAGATGAACGTACTAAAGGACAAAAGCAAAAGACCTTGTGAAGATGCTGGTGGAAGCTGGTGAGATTGTATCATTATCCAAAGTGAAACGAGTACTGTATCAACATGGGCTGAAAGGCCGCTCTGCCAGGAAGAAGCCATTACTCCAAAAGAAACAAATAAAAGCCAGATTAATGTTTGCAAATACAAACAGGAAAAAAGACCTACATTTTTGGTCAGACGAAACAAAAATTTAACTGTTTGGCCAAAATGATCATCATTATGTTTGGAGGAAAAAGGGAGAAGCTTGGAAACCTAACAACATCATTCCAACTGTGAAACATGGGGCTGGCACCATCATATTGTTGGGTTGTTTTGCTGCAGGAGGGATTAGTGCACCTCACAAAATATATGGCATCAGGAGGAAAGAAGATTATGTGGAAATATCAAAACAACATCTCAATACATCAGCCAGGAAGTTAAAGCTTGAGTAGAAATGGGTCTTCCAAATGGACAATGACCCGAAACTACTGCCAAACTGGTTTCAAAGTGGCTTAAGGAGAACCTAGTCTATGGTTTGGAGTGGCAATCACAAAGCCCTGATCGCAATCCTATTGAAGATTTATGGGCAAAGCTGAAAAGGCCGGTGCGAGCAAGGCGACCTCCAAACATGGCTCAGTTACACCGGTTCTGTCAGGAGGAATGGGCCAAAATTCCTACCAACTATTGTGAGAAGCTTGTGGAAGGATCCAAAACGTTTGACTCAAGTCCTACAGTTTAAGGGCAACGCTACCAAGTACTAATGAAATGTATGGAAACTTTTGACTTTGCAGAAAGTTATAAAAATGCCTTAAAAATCTCTCTCATTATTCTGGCATTTGATAAATATAAATCATTTTGGTTCTTAATTGACCTAAAACGGGGAAGGTTTATTCTGATTTCATGTCAGATAGTGAGAAAAACCTGCAGATGGGGCTTTTTATATAGTGGAGGGAAACTTCTGGTTTCAACTATATATATATATCTGTGTGATGAGCGAGTTATAAAAACTACATAAGAAACTACATAATAAACAAATTAAATAGTAAAAATTTGTGTGATAAGAAGATCAGAAGAGTCACATTGTGGTAATAATCTTTGTAAAGCCTTGTAAAATGTTGGTGGTGTTAAAGAAACATAAATGATAAATATTGAATATTATATATTTGTTCTAGAATTTCCCACTTTAGATAAAATAATTAAACATAATTAAATACATTGCAACATAATAAAGTTTATTTTTAATAAGTTTGAAAAAAACATAAAAAAATTAATACAAAGTATTAGTTATCATATAACATCTATGCGGTATTATTTTAAGTTACTATTTTTACTATTTATATATGTTTATTTTGTGGTTATACTTTTATAGTTATATTTCAAAAGTCTCTTTAAAATGTGGTATGACTTGTTATCTGTATTAAAGTAATTGTTTTCTTTATGGATTGTATTCTGATTGACATATTTGGAGTCTGGAAGAAATTTTCACAATCCTTCCATGGGATACATTGTCAGCTAAATCACAAGGGATTCAAGTTTAGTTCCTTTGACTCAATAACAGCATGTAAATAGCATTACAGCCTTAAGAACAGTTATGTTGTCTTGGGCAGGACGCTATAGCATTTAGGTTAGTGTTAAAGGGGTATTCCCTTTTCATTGATTAGCTTTAAACATGAAGGCAAAGGTATATAAAGACTATTACCATATATATTGCTCTTCTGATTTTGCTTACATTCAGAGTTTGAGAGGTTCTTATCTCCTGTTTGTGTACACAAGCTTCCCTAGGTTACTGACCACCTATCTCTGCTCTAACACCTTTAAACCTTTAGGCTATGTCTACACAGCACAGGTTTTTGTTCGGATTTTCAGAATTTAGAATTGCCGAAAATCCGACTGTAATCTGTGCCTCATAGACAGCAATAAAACATCTGTGCTGTAGTCTACACAGCACAGCATTTTTCTGGTCGGGTTTGAAATCTGGTGGATTCTGGCAGATTTTCAAACCTGTCAGATCTTCCGCCGGATTGCCGCTGGATTCCTGAACACTCAATATATGGAGCCAATGGCAAACCCGAAAACTGACGGCAGTTTTTAGCGCAAACCCGTGTAAAAAAACTCAGCCCGGCATTGTTAGAATGCTGACGTATTTTGGGCGGCATTTTAACATTGCTGTGTAGACAGAGCTTTAGAGCTCTGTGACCTTATTCACTACAGTTTACAACCCTCCTGCACTTGAAATATTAGAGCTGATATGCCACCCACCACCCACCTGACCAGGAAGTGGGAGACTGAAGCTGCCTGGATGGCAAGAAAGCTCCTTCAAACTGAAATGCTGAATCTGAAGACGTTCTTTCCTCAGTCTTAAAGGGACTGTCCGCTTTCACTGTTGGGCAGTATTTTTGGGCCCCCAATAGGCATATTAAGCAGTGATGGGGGTATAAATGACTTCACATACAAGCCACCTAGCATACCAGGGTTCAGGCATAATTTTGACCACTGTACCCCCTCTGGATACTGCATTTCCTATAATGTGCATAACTGTGGTGGTGCTTCATGGAGAAGGAGATGTATCCAACTCTATCTGGACAAATATAAATATTTATGAGGTGTACATTTAGCGTCACCTTTTTTGATTTGTCAGCTAATTCTGTTAACCTGTAAACATGTATGCTTGGCTGGACTTCCTAGATCATAGGTAGTGTTGACCTCATGACTCAGATCAGTTGCCAACAAATCCCCCTGTTCCCTGAAGAAAAAAAAAGTTGCAATTTTTTTCTTGGATTCTGCATTTGGAAGAGTGTCTGCCTCCATCTTGGTCATGCACCTCTCCTACCTGGTTGCAAGAGGTCCTTGTAATCAATGTGATTAGAGCCTGTTGTATGTCAAAGAGAAAGTCTTTTTTCCAGCACAGTTTCAAGTCAAATTTTCAAAGATAAAAAATATTCAACTTTATTGAGGTACTCACATAAAAACAGGATGCATCTCGCAGTGCAAAAGGTGGCACATGAAGCAGACACACTGAACAATGGCTTACGCGTTTCGAGCAGCTAGCATCTACTCTTAGTCATAGTCATTTTTTGTGAGTACTTCAATAGTTGGATATTTTTTATCTTTGAAACTGTGCTGGAAAAAAAGACTTTTTCATTGACATATTGCTGTACTGCTGCTCCATGGGACAGGTTTCCCGGCATGGGAGCTTTATGGAGAGAAGCTGGCAGCCCTAGTTTATGAATAAAGCCTGTTGCTCTGATTGTGTGGCGGCTTTGGTTCCACAGATTGGCATTGAAGTTATTGACCTTGACGCAGTAGATGGGCATACACAATTTGATCAAGCTGTGCACTAAAACCTTATTTTATGCATCTATAAATGATAGCAGTAATGCATTTTAAATGTGTCACTAGTTTAATATTTAGATGGTTTCTTTGTGCCTACTGAGTGCATCTCTTCTTTGTGTTTGAGAATCACCCAAAAAAATAAAAAATAGAACCCTAAGCCAAGGTAAATGTAAGGGTTAGTGTATTAGAAAAAAAATTCGTTTTGGAATGTTTCAAACCCAATTTTGTTCACAAATTTTGTCAAACCAGTCTCAAACTGAATATGGCCTTACTCAAGCAACATTAGCTATAAGGGAATAAGTCCAGAGCAAAGTATTGGGCATATTGAAATTTTGCTGTTTCCTTATTTCCCATACAACATAATGAAGGGAGCTGCGTACACTTGGCTACTTTTTCTTCTCCTGGATGTGGTGGACACCAGATGGGACGGGGATCGGGGGGACCACTGTTCTTGACATAAGTGCAAGTTCTAAAGGTTTAATCTGCATCTACTAGACATGCAGGATTTCACAAAAAGTGAGTACACCCCTCATATTTTTAGATATATTGTATTGTTTCTTTTCATGGAACAACACTAAAACTATGACACTTTGATACTATGTAAAGTAGTCAGTATACAGCTTCTATAACAATGTAAATTTGGTGTGCCCTCAAAATAACCCAACACACAGCCATCAATGTCTAAACCACTGGCAACATAAGTGAGTGCACCTCTAAGTGAAAATGGACAAATTGTGCCCAATTTACTATTTTCCCTCAACATCATCATGTAACTCATTAGTGTTACCAGGTCTCAGTTGTAAATGGGAAGCAGGAGTGTTTAAAGTTGGTGATATCACTCTCACTCTCTCTTACACTGGTCACTATAAGTTCATCATAGCACCTCATTGCAACGAACTGTCTGAGGATCTGAAAAAAAAAAGAATTGTTGCTCTACATAAAGATGGCCCAGGCTGTAAGAAAATTGCCAACACCCTGACACTAAGCTGCAGCATGGTGGCCAAGACCATGCAACAGTTTAACAAGACAGGTTTCACTCAGAACAGAAATGTGAGGGGTGTGCTCACTTTTGAGAGATACTGCATCTAGCATATTCTGTGGCTCCAATGAATATGTCCGAGACTATATGTAGCATTTGTAGTTACCAACCATACATTTCTAAGCAACAGTAAAGATAATTGTTCAAGGTCAATGTCCAAACCGATCATCAATAAATAAACCTTTACTCTTGTACGTTAAATTTTTACATCTTTTATCAGCTTTATCATCATGTTATTTTTTTATGCAAGCACCATGCTTGTAATAATGAATGTATTGTAATGTCATAAATATCCATTTCCAAGTCCGGCGATGATTGTACATGTCCAGGATGAATCATCTGTGAGATGGAAACATGAAAAAGTAAAACATTTTAAACATGACTATTTGCCAAATTGCTGCATTAAAAAAATAAATTGTAAAAAAAAAAAACAGAACAAAGTAAAACTGTAACCTAAGAAATGCAGATGAGGCCGGGGGTGCTACATGTACCACTGAGTATTGGAAGCTCTCGGATACTTTGATAAATGACATGTGGTCGAACATTTTCTGTTTCTAAATTGTGTCCAGGAACAAAGACCGTGAAATCTTTTGATCTTCACTTTGTTCTGAAGATTGCACCCTGCTCTTTAATGGCAAAGTGGACAATTATGAAAACGCACCACTTATGGGTAATTTCCCACTGGTTAAATGTGACACCTGGGAGTCTGCATTGCTATAACCTTTGACTATAATACCACTGGGCATTGCATTGGAGTTTTTTTTTGTATTTCAATTATAATACTAACTATAGCTGTTGTAATTCAAGTGCTAAAGATGGTATCACAGTATTTAGGTTCTGGAGCCATAACTGGATGGTGGATAACTGGGTTGGACTGGTCCATAAGGGAACAAAGGGAATCCCCCAGTGGGTCCCTGAGCATGTGGCATCCTCGACCTGGCAGGCCTGGGGCCACTTTTCTGGGTAAAAGCTTGAGAAAGAGAAGCATAGTGCATGAGTCAGGTACAGAAGCTGTCCAAAAATCAATTCCTCTGGTGGGCACCAGGAATCAACTTCACTGGTTTAAAACCGGTGGATATTGTTGCACTTCAGATTTCGGGGGAAAGTTCAATTTGAAAATCATAGAAAATGGGACATTATTTACTTAAAAACACAGACACAAGACCATACTTACAGCTCAAAGGCTGGACAATGAACCGTGAGGATACTGACAAAAGTCACCCCCCAGTTCTTGTGATTTCACCCAGGTTCTGTAATTTCACCCACAGTCACATGAAGCAGGCCTCACTCAGAATGTGCTCCAACAGGAAATCACTTGCTCACTCCAAAGCTAGCCAGCCATCTGGTGCAAAGGAAGCCACTCTCAGCAGGGAATTGACCCTTAAAGGTTTTGCATTATTAAAGAGGTTTTGCCACAAAGTAAAATTGACGTGGGAAGTTTGAAAATTAAAAAATAAACATTTTCACCATTCATCATTATTAAAAATTCTGCACCGTTTTGGTTTTAGCTGCTCCTTTAGTGATCCATTGTTTACAGCTCGTCTCCAGGGGATACGACCAGGGCTGAGAGCTCCTCAGTCCTGGTCGCACATGCTCAGACATCACCTCTCCTCTCAGGCAGCTACTGAGTGTTCAAAGACCGGGTGCTGTCATTCTACTCCTGTCCTCTGTTCTCCTTAGTAATTAGTCAAACAGTACAAATAAATAAAAAAGAAACCTCAATGAGGTCGGTGCATTGATAAGGAGAAAAAAAACAGTAACACAGGTTTGGTTCCTGCAGGGATTTCAACCTAGGACCCTTGTGCTGTGAAGCAAAAATTTTACCTCTGAGCTACTCACAGCTCTATACATAAACAGAACTTTCTTTGTCTAAAGAGAGGAAAGGCCTGGTGATGTCATCCTGCTGGGTCACATGATATGTGTAACGTATTCCAACCAGGCCGTCTGGAAAACGCCTAGGGATGAAGGATCCTCATAGCCCACCACGGTCGCAGATGGTGAGTGCAAGCAGTGGGAGCCGAAGTGCAGGTCTTGGTAAAAGATGCAGGAACGGAGGCTGGGCACTGCAGGTGTAGCCGTTCAACGGGTGACAGTCCAGGTATAGCCAGAGAGTGTTTGGCACAGTCCAAGTGCATAGAGGACTAGGCAAGGCCTAGCAACAGGAATTGGCTAGCAGGTGCAGCAGCTGGTGTTCAACTGGCAAGTAGGTATATATGCAGATAAACGTATGGGAAATGGCAGCAATGCAGCAGCCGAGGGGTCAAGCTCTAGTGCTGAAGACAACAACGAACTGACAACAGCCAGAGGGAGGAAGCTCCTTAAGAAGCCAGAGGTCACAGGTCACTGGGCCGGACCAAGGACCGCTGACTCCTTAAGTACCATGCAGTGCCGTGTGCGTGCCCCTAGAGGGAGCACGTGTGCGCACAGGAAGACAGGAAGCTGGAGGAAGCCATGGTGACTGAGACCTGAAAACAGGAGCTGGGACAGGTGGTTGAATAGAGCCAGGAGCACCAGAGACATGGGCATGCTGACGGTCCATAGCAGGGGCTGCAGCGTGAACCCTAACAGTACCCCCCCCTTAAGCCCTCCCCTCCGGGCTAGCCGGGTACCCACAAAATGGGTAGGGGTAACCACCTCCTCCTCGGTATCCCAGGAACTGTCGTCAGAGGAGGTGTTCAGAGAGTCCCGGAAAACTTCTTGGACCTGGGGAGAAGAAGCAGAAACAGTAGGCAGGGGGTGTGGTGGGTGGGAGTCAGAGGTGTCTTTGCAGACCAGAGGCTCCTCTTGCAGATGCGAATATTCCACCTGCACAGCAGAATGAATGGGCAGAGAAACGGGAGGGCCGAGCTGCTCCAGATGGGTGGGCTTGAGACAGCGAGAGTTGCACTGCCTGCCTCATTGGACAACCTCACCCGTTTTCCAGTCCAGGGATGGGCTGTGAAGCTGGAACCACGGTAGCCCGAGCAGGACTGGAGCAGACAAACTCGGCAGGACGTAAAAGGACAGTTTTTCCCGGTGGCAACTGCCAACCTTCAAGAACACAGGCAGGGTACGGTACAGAACTGGCTACTTCAGGATCTCCCTGTCGATGGACGAGAAACGTAGGGGCTTCTCTAGACGGAAGACAGGCAGGCCAAACTTCTCTAGCCGAGATGGATGTATGAAATTCTCGGAGGAGCCAGAATCCAGCAAGGCAGGAACTTCATAGTTGGCACCAGACGAAAAATGTAGAGTGACCGGAGTGGTCAGACGGGGGGGCTGAGGCACCATGACTCAGGGTCACTTCACCCACAACCCCCTAGTACTGAGATTTCCGGGGCGCAACAGGGCGGACTGGGCAGTTCTTCAGAAAGTGATGAGCATCACCACAGTAAAGGCACAGATTAAGGCTGCGTCGAAGAGTGCGTTCCTCTGTGGAGAGATGAGTGCGGTTGACCTCCATAGGCTCATCTTGAGAGAATGCAGGTGCCAGGCGAGGCTAAGTCGGGGTCTCCAGTACGACATGGAGGCTTGCGAGGACAGAAGGACACAGGCTGTTGGCAAAGCTCTAACTCCCTCTCCGCAAAACGGATGTCAATCCGGTTAGCCAGAGCGATGAGGTCGTCCAGGGTGGTAGGAAGTTCACGACTGGCCAACTCGTCCTTAATGCGTCCATCGAGGCCCCCCCAGAAGGCTGCAACGAGGGCCTCGTTGTTCCAGGCAAGCTCGGAGGCCAGGGTACGGAACTGAATGGCATACTGGCCCACAGTACAGTAGATTCGCCCTGACGAAATCGGAGCAAAGATGAAGCAGCAGATGTGTTGCGCCAGGTAGCTCAAATGTCTTTCTGAAGGTGCTCAGGAACTCCTGGAGGTCCCCTGTCAGCGGATCCCCTCCCAAAGAGGTGAGACCCAGGCCAAGGCCTCACCAGACAGCAGGCTAATGTTGAAGGCCACCTTGGCAAGGGTCGGAAAAGAACTGGTGATCCAGGACCTCAAAATATATGGTGCACTGATTAAGGAAGCCGCAACACGTATGGGGGTCTCCAGAATATCGGGCAGGCAGAGGAAGGTGCAGGCTAGGACTGGACATTGCAGCAGGAGGCGGAACCACAGAAGGTGGCGGAGCAGGAGTAGATGCCAGTGCAGACAGGACTTGGTCCAGACGGGTGGTGATGGTCTGCAGCTTCTGAAACAACTGCTCCAGGTGGACACCATGACGGTTCACCACGGCTACCAAGTCAGGCAGAGTCACTCCGGCGGGATCCATAATTATGGTCAGTTCGTTCTGTAACGTATTCCAACCAGGCTGGCTGGAAAACGCCTAGGGATGAAGGATCCTCAGGGCCCACCGCGGGTGCAGATGGTGAGTGCAGGCGGTGGGTAGCCGAAGTGCAGGTCTCAGTAGAAGATGCAGGAACGAAGGCCGGGCACTGCAGATGTAGCCGGCTGACAGTCCAGGTATAGCCAGAGAGTGTTGGCACAGTCCAAGTGCGTAGAGGACTAGGCCAGGCCTAGCAACAGGAATTGACCAGCAGATGCAGCAGCTGGTGTTCAACTGGCAAGCAGGTATATATGCAGATAAACGTATGAGAAATGGCAGCAATGCAGCAGCCGAGGGGTCAAGCTCTAGTGCTGTAGACAATAACGAACTGACAACAGCCAGAGGGAGGAAGCTCCTTAAGAAGCCATAGGTCACAGGTCACTGGGCCGGACCAAGGACCGCTGACTCCTTAAAGGGGTTGTCTCGCTACAAAGAATAGCTTTCAAATTGTAGGGAACACAAAATAAAGACATTTTCCAAATATATTGCTTTGTTCCTCTGTTTTCCCTAAGGAGATACAAGTGAATTTATGACATCCCTGGCTATTTCAGTTCCCTCAGTAACCTACCTGTAAACAATTCTCCCCTGCTGTTTGTTCAATGAGATAACAGTGAGTGATGTCATCACACAGGTCCAGCAGTGTCCTGTGCTGCTCAGCAGTAAAAAGCTTGATTTATGTAAAATAAACAGAACTGTAATTAGGGCTTTTGTTTTGGGGATCAGATAAGAAGTCCTGTTAGTAGTTTGAGAAGCTAATCTGATCTAATTAGCATCTGAAAGCACAACAGAGCACAGAGCTGTACAAGCAGGGAGCTGTATGCAAATGAGTCAGTCTGAACCAGGAAGTTACAGAGTATTTCATTCATGCATTATCTGAAACTTTGAAGGGAGACAACTCCTTTAAGTACCATGCAGTGCCGCTCGCGTGCCCCTAGAGGGAGCACGTGTGCGCACAAGAAGACGGGAAGCTGGAGGAATCCATGGTGACTGAGACCTGCAAACAGGTGCTGGGACAGGTGGGTGAATAGAGCCAGAAGCACCAGAGACACGGGCACGCTGACGGTCCGTAGCAGGGGCCGCAGCGTGAACCGTGACAATATGCAATCCAAACAAATCACACCCGCCCCCTTCTGAGCACACAGAGCTGAAGAGCTGGATGCAGTAGGTATGAAATGAGATTGTGGCAAAACCCCTTTAATTTTGCACCTTGGGCAAGCTCCACAAGGCCAGGGAAGCCATTTGCTCATATTTGGCAGATACCTGGTCCCGTAAAAAAAAATATTACATCAATACAATCCTGTTTATTTCTTTATTTTCATTGCACCCATACT
Organism: Phyllomedusa bahiana; assembly: GCA_025379985.1. Classification (NCBI taxonomy): domain Eukaryota; kingdom Metazoa; phylum Chordata; class Amphibia; order Anura; family Hylidae; genus Phyllomedusa; species Phyllomedusa bahiana. The sequence goes on from JAODAL010002566.1 coordinate 111,111, forward strand.
ATTGATCCTTGGATAACGAAAACAAAGAAATAAACATGATTTTATTGAATTAATATTTTTTTTCGTTACCCCCATATTATTATTCCTTTTATATACACATCGGGACAACTTCTGTAGTCTTATAATTTGATTTCGGTCATGTACAGTTTTATTTCAGATTGCATTAGAAAACCCATAGGAGCGTCGCTCGCTCTCCCATTGGTCCAAATAACGGCGCCTCTTTTAACTTAGCCAATCACAGAGCTCGCTCGGAATTTCTTTTCCCCATAGAACTCTATGAAAAAGTAGCTCGCGCTCTGATTGGCTAAGCTGGACGAGCCCCCGCCGCTTCAACCAATCAGCTCGTTTCTGCCTTTTTACTGTATTTTGAACTGTCCCGCCTTTGAATATGATTGGTCAGTTTTTCTCCATAGGTTATAATGGGTCCCTGTCGCTCCTATTCTGATTGGTCAATTCTCCTCCATAGGATATAATGGGCCACTGTCGCTCCTGTTCTGATTGGTTGGTTTATGCCGACCAATCAGAAGAGCTTAAACAATTTGAATTACTGTATTTCCCGGCGAGTCTCTCTATTGAAATTCCCTATGTAGCACCGGTCTCGGCGACACACGCGGTGTTCGGGATTTAAGTGCTTTATTTTTAAAGAAGGTTTCAGCGCTTTATCTGATAATATTTTACACTTAATAAAAATGTTTTTTTTTATTCATACTCCATGCTGCACGGCGCTGAGCGCCAAGATTGCATTACGCCGATTTCTTTTTTATTATTTTTATTTTTGAGGTTGAGCTCTTTTCTGAGAATGTTTTCCACCTTTAAAAAAGGCGATTTTTTTTGGATTCATACTCCTGCTGCACCGAGCTGAGCGCCGAGATTTCTCTTGCGATCTTCTATGCTTCCTCTCATGTTCCGATCTTGCTTCACTTTGCCGCCGCCGGAGCATTTAGACCAAAATAAACCAGGTCTGCTTGTCAGAGCTGCCGAGCGCTGCATTGCGCTGCGCTTTGGCGAGCTGCCATCGTACATGCCTCAGGGTTTTCGAGTGCGCCGCATCCCGCCCTGGAACGCCTACACCGTGCCCACACCGCGCCCATTGCCCGCCCCTTCATGCGGGACGCAGCTGAAAGTGGCGAATGCTGCGCCTAACACCGCATCCCTGCGTCCGACAGGGGGAATCGGGCCGGGAGGCGCAGTATACGCCAGAAAACGGGCGAAAAGCCGTTCATACATGTCGCCCTAAATATCTAAAATTTGATCCTGAATTGTTCGGTTGTCTCAATCACCTGAACCATACGTCCATGTTCTCGGTCTCGAAAATAAAGCTACCTGAGCAGGTCCCTGGCCCGATTGTAAATCTGTAGCGTCCCAGGCTTATAACTAATGAGGAACTGGTGGAAGTCTACTGAGCTGGCAGAGCTCTGTTTCACCGGTGCGGGTAAACAGCTCTCTCCCAGCCGTTCAGGGTTGTGGGCTATAACATGTGCAGCTCACTGATGAACAGTTGCTCACACACCTACTGTCCATGAGGGGGGCAATTGCCTAGTAAAAAAAACTGCACATTGAAGAAGAATCAGTTCATACCAGTATGCATAAAAACCACAATACAACACATGGGAAATTGCACAAATGCAAAAATACTGCTAAACAGGTAATATTGATAAAAATACTGATAAACCACACCTACTATGCTTGAGGGAGGTGGTTGCTAGTATTATAATTGCATATAGGTAAGGCGATACAAAGAGTGGCACTTATACAGATATGTGTGATTCACCATGCTGGCTTACAGCCTATGGCGCCTCTACTATTCCATTGGGTGAGCTGCCCAGCACATATCAGGTGTCCAACACAAAATACTGACACCCTATGCTCCCCAGTGCTTAGGGCAGAACTACACACTGGAAAAATATCAAACATAAGGTATTAGTTGACATTTGGGTCAAAATACGTAAGCTTGCAACCCACATCAAGGGTCCTCATTGTCTTCAAAGTCCCTACACGAGTCTTACTAGTAGGGATGAGGGATATTATCCGTAAGAGTAGAAATCGGCACGGTTTTAAGGCTTATCGGAAATTTCTGATCACGCGATAGTTTCGGTGACAATCTTACAGATAATCTATTACTATCGCGCCATTTTCAACGTTTCCTGTCATTTTGGCGGCCAGCCAATCAGCTCCGAGGATAGAGGGGGGTGAGGAGAATGTACAACGACACCACTTTGCGGTGTATGGATCGCATTGGCTGCAAAAATCACTTGACCTCGTTTTATCTATGCAACTGCATTTTCTGTTCAACTCATTCTCTGTCTATGACACTTCACAGCAGGACGTCTCGGCGTTTAAACCAATAGCTGTTCTAACAGCTCAGAGAGACAGTCTCTTCTAATACAGGAAACCATCCACCTACCTACAGCTTAGAATAGAGTTAGATTAGAGAATTTCACTTCTTATTTAGTTAGAGAAAGTTTTAAAGATATCTTCTGGTGTGTGTAGTGCCGTGGTGCTGCGGGTGGCGGGGGGGGGGGGGGGGGGGGGGGGGGGTGGGTGGTAGCAGGAAAAGGCTTGGGAAAGGAAAGGGAGATATTTGCGCAGCTCAGTGTGTTCTGTGACCTTGAATTGAAAAAAGCATTGCTTTTTACCACTTTTTGGCCAGCAGACCTCTGATAGGAGGTGAAATTGTCCCTTTTGTTTTTACAGTTCTATTGCAAGCACTGCGTGTCAGTGTTCCCAAAAACCGGCATAACTTATCCCTATAACTTTTAAATACTTTTATTGAAGTCCGTGCGTCTGTTTGCCGCAAAGAGATCAGTTGTACGCATATTGTGTTATACATATTTTATAGTAAATTGCGCCTGTAGTCAGTGGTGCGAAGGCCGCCATATTAATCCATATAACATTTAAATAGTCTTATTGCATTCTGTGCGTTAATGTCCAGTACAGCTAAAATGGTGGTTCAAATAATACTTTCTTCCGGCACATTTTAATCTGTGGGTCATACAGGTTTGAGGGTCATGTTGTTGTGGTCCAGGACAGCGATATTCAATGTCCAGTTCAACTAAAATGGTGGTTCAAAGACTCCTTTTTCAGGCACTTTTGAATCTGTGGGTCAGACAGGTTTAATGGTCATACTGCAGTACAGGACAGATATAGTCAATATCCAGTTCAACTAAAATGGTGGTTAAAATAATACTGCCTTCTGGCACTTTTTAATTTGTGGGTCATGCAGGTTTAAGGGTCATGCTGTGATACAGGACAGGGATAGTGAATAGTCTGTGACTTTTTTCTGTGACTCTTATTGCCTAATTGTCTTGCCTAAGATGTAGCATGTATCCAGTTTACTGTTGTGGATGTTAATTCCAGCTTCTCCTCCCCTGTTTGGATGTAAGAATAAAGGTGTTGTTCCTCTCCCATAGACTTTAATGGTCATCGACGATTATCTATTATCGGCTATCGGATATCATCATGATAATTGCCAATATCGACTATCGATCCGATAACGATAGTTGACACAATCGCTCATCACTAGTTACTAGCCAGCAGAAAATCACAGAAAAATAGGACAATATTGACTTAAATAAAGAGACACAAGGCCATGCTTACAGCTCAATGGCTGGACAAGAGATTAAACTCAATAGGAGGCAACAGTGGCATAGCTTCAGGGGTCACAGCTGTCGCACTTGCCACTGTGCCCCCCACACCACACCACTGCATCTCTGGGTCAAATAAAATCATCGCACTGCCTATGCCACTGCCCCTGGTCCCCAGCCAAAACAAGCTTACTGTCTCTTAAGGGGGTCGGTGTCTATAGGGGCATATGAAAGGGTGGGATGGGGTGGTCCATCTTCTACAGTGTCCCGGTTGTAACATCAGTGAAGACGCAGAGCAGCACTCCACAGCATACAGTGGGCACGGAAAGTATTCAGACACCTTTAAATTTTTCACATTTTTCTTACATTGAAGCCATTTGGTAAGATCCAAAAAGTTCATTCTTTGCTCATTAATGTACACTCTGCCACCCCACCCCCCATCTTGAAACAAAAAAAACAAAAATGGAGATATTGTTTCACAAGAAAAACTGAAATATCACATGGTCATAAGTATTCAGACCCTTTGCTCAGTATTGAGTAGAAGCACCTTTTGAGCTAGTACAGCCATGAGTCTTCTTTGGGGATCCTCTGCCTCTTCCTTGCAGATCCTCTCCAGTTCCCTCAGGTTGAATGGTGAACGTTGGTGGACGCCATTTTCAAGTCTCTCCAGAGCTGCTCAATTGGGTTTAGGTCAGGGCTCTGGCTCGACAAGTCAGGAATAGTCACAGAGTTGTTCTGAAGCCAGTGCTTTGTTATTTTAGCTCTGTGCTTAGAGTCATTGTCTTGTTGGAAGATGAACCTTCAGTCCAGTCTGAGGTCCAGGGCGTCAGGATATCTCTGTACTTGGCCGCATTCATCTTTCCTTCAATTGCATTTAAGGCATAAAGCCCTTAATCATAGCATGCCACAGCAGCAGCCATTACCTGCTGTGTGCCACCCTCACCCTCCTGCTGGGACAGTGATCGGGACATCCAAGCAGCTCCACTTATTGTGCAGGCTCGGAGCACAGTAAGAGAGACATGTATATAGGAAGGCGATTCCAAGTGAATTGTCAAGTGTCATTTTCAGTGTATAATGCGCCTGAATGTATGAAAGTGGTATTTGCGCGATTATAAATGGTGTGTAAAGTTCCCCGCCCCTCGCCTGTATATTTGGCGCATTACGGAACTTAGGGGAATTAGTAATACGCCAAACATGTATAAAGGCTATAGATAGGCTGGAAATAAAAAAAAGTCATTAGAATAGCATGTCAGAGAATAGAAACTATGGGACTGATCCTGCTTGGAGGACCACAGGTCCCAGCAATACCTGTGCTGTGCTGGCTCTTGCTGTATGTAGAATAAAGGGTGAGAGCAGCAAAAATAAATTTCAAATTTAATGTTGTAAAAATTAAAAATTGTAAAATCTGATCAACATCATCAGTGAGTTATTTAATGTAAAAGTAGTTTTAGATTCTATGAAATTTAAATACATTTTATAGGCGATATTTTTATATTTTTGGGATATTATAAATTTTTATATTAATATTATATAATAAATTTTTTATTAAATTTAAATAATTTAATTTGATATGGTTTAATAATTATCAGAAATTACTTTTTATTATTGTTCTGGTGTAGGTTGAGAAACATTGGACATTTTTGCCCCTTACAGCAAATCTAGCTCCACTTCGACTCCTCAGGCTCAGGCAGAGCACATTGAGATAGGTCTGCCTGTCCGAGTAGTAATGCGCCTGGTTTTGCCGAACCACGTTCACATATGTGTCTAATATTACGAGTGTGGTGCGACGCCCCCAGAACACCCCCTCATGTTCGACGCATTAAAAAGTGTTGATTCTTACGAACAATGTGCCGAACACATTCATAAAGCGCATAAGACATCGTAGCCGCCTCACTTAGGACCATTTTACGCCAGAAAAGGGTGAAAAACTAGATCATAAACGTCTCCCTCAGTGTAAACTTATGTGAAAAAAAAAAAACCAGCAGCTCACAGTCACACTTTATATAAAGTGGTTCACACATCCAAAAAAAAATTGTTGTTTTTGAATTATATTTAGGGAGGAATGGCTGCCATCATCTTGATTTTTAGCACTCCACCCTTCCACCCATCCTCACTGGCTTTTAAATCAGTGCAGTGTATTCAATAGCTGGTGCCTTCACATTCTGAAAGGTAGGTCTGGACAGGCCACAGAGAAATATAACGTTAGTGTAACGTAGTGTAGGACCCACCTGCATTTGAGGTCTCGTTGAAGTCGAAGGTGGGCTTAAGCAGTTTTGTGCAAAAGTGTGAACAAAGAACCTCAAAAAACTTCCGTGTCTTTTTAGAGCAGGAATGGTTTTTTTTCAACGTATTCCTATCTAGGTGCTGCTGATATTGTTATGTGTATGTATATTACAGCCACAACAGTGTGCACCCATATTTTAAAAGGTTTTTTTGGATGTGCTGAACCAATTGTTGTTTTTGAATTAGCGTCCTAATAGTGACCTACCTATCTATCTGCTTATCTATCTATCTATCTATCTATCTATCTATCTATCTATCTATCTATCTATCTATCTATCTATCTATCTATCTATCTATCTATCTATCTATTTCTCTATCTAAATGGGCTAACATACCTATGAACCAAAGTAGGAAGAGTCTGCCTACCTGCCTGACTTACTAATTTTAAGGGTCTAATGTTCCTAAGATAGGCGTGGGTGTCAGAGATGGGACACGCACCTATCACATTTTGATGGCATATGCTTCCAATAAGCCATCAGACTTCATGGTGAGCACACCCCTTTAAGGCTTAATAATTTGGTGCATTTCTTATTGTCCATGCATCCAGCTAAAAAAATGTAAGCCATTTCTGGCCTAATTTGCACCATTTTGGCACAAAATTAAGTAATTTTGGGGGGCAGAGTGGGGCTATGACCTTATTGCTTAGTTCAACCTACTTTTCAAAATATGCTGTGCTCAGCACAAAACAGCTCAAGCATTACAAATTTCAAATGCAGCTTGCTCAGAACTATGGAGACTTGTTTATACCTGTATACTGGCGTAAATCACATCATACATTTCCAACTTAAATAGTGTAAGCTTAGACCAGTCAATCAGTGTATGACAAATCTGCCGCATGTTTAGACACTTTTTTTTCTTACTACTTGTTATTTATTTATTCTTTTCATTTGTGCCAATGATTGTGCCAACATTTTGCTGAATTTTTTGGCGCATGTCCCACCACAAAACCGCAACCTTTTTGTCAGAGGTGGAGCAAACGATCTAAAACTCGACACATATGGGGCAAAAGTATTTTGGAACAAAGGAGGAAATGTATGCAGTGATCTACAATAGTATTCTGCTATAAAAAGTGGAATTTGTGAAAAAAAGTATGACTTTTGATCTGTTTTTACAATTTTCAAAAATAGGTAGAGCTTAGCAAAAAGGGGTATGGCCTTGCTCTGCTCAATAAATTTACTAACTTTTGTGGCAAAAAGTGGCACAAATTAAGCCAATAATCTACTACAGGTCCCAGATGGCTTATTTTTTTATTTTTTATTTTAGACAGATGCATGGACACAGAAAGATGTGCCAAATTTATTATCTCTGAAACAGTTTATGTATTTTACGCTTGTGAACTTTTCATTAAGACATGAAGTTTCTGTCAGTATTCATAAATTTGCCTCAAATTGCACCAGAATTCTGTGGCACATCCCATGGTACATAAGTCCAAAAGACTCACGATTTAGCACAGTTTTGGGACTTGTGTTTAGATAGTGTCCCAGTAATGGGATCCTACCATCAGACATTGCTGGTATCCATAATCAATATGCCAATACACTACTCACAAACAGTTAGGGGTGTTTGGTTTTTCATTGAAATTTCCGAATGATAACAAAATTTTGTGATTTTTTTCTTTTTAAATGCACTAATTAGACCATATCTTCCTTTTAGATGCACATGTTCAACTGTTCAATGTTTCACTACTTTTTGCACAACTTGCTGAGCTCTGACAATGAGTTTAATGGCAAAATTCCCAACAGGTGTTTGATCTCTTAATCCCTCAATAAATTTAGGGGATCAATTTGAATTGTGTTTTAAACAGTCCTCCTCATCCTGCTGTTCACATTCTGATATTATTATTTATTTATTTTAGAGCGCCCTTGATTCCAGAGCGCTCTACATTCGGGTTGCATAAATAACATAGTTCAAACAAGTACAAGGTGAAAAATTAATAACTAACAAGTGGTACAGAAGGAGAGAGGCCCGTGAAAGCTTACAGTCTACAAGGAAGGTGAGAAGAGACAATAGGTGAGGGGCAGACATGTTTGTGTGGTGGAGTAGTAGCAACAGGATTATTGTTGGTTATAGGCTCCTGAAGAGATGGGTTTTCAGGTTGCTTTTGAAGTTGGTGAAAGTGGGGGAGAGTCTGATGTGTTGGTGGTTCAATGACATGAGAGAAGTCTTGGAGACGGTTATGTAAGGAGCTGATAAGAGGAGAGCAGAGAAGAAAGTCTTGTAAGGAGCGGAGATTGCGTGAGGGGAGATATCTGGAGATTAAGGCAGAGATGTATGGAGGGGAGAGGTTATGGAGAGCCTTGTAGGTCAGGGTTACTAACTTGAACTGGATTCGCTGGGCAATGGATAGCCAGTGAAGGGATTGGCAGAGGGGAGAGACAGAGGAGTAGCGAGGAGAGAGGTGAATCAGATGGGCAGCAGAGCTGAGGATGGATTGGAGGGGAGCGTGGGTGCTAGATAGGTGGCCACAGAGAAGGATGTTGCAGTAGTCTAGGCGGGAGATGACAAGGGCATGGACAAGTATTTTTGTGCTTTTGAAGTTAAGGAAACGGGAGGTATTTTTCAGGTGGAGGCGGCAGGCAGAGGTGAGGATTTGGATGTGCGGTTTGAAGGACAGATTGGAATCAAAGGTTATCCCAAGGCAGCGGACTTGCTGAGCCGGTGAGAGAGTGTAGCCACTAACAGTGATAAAGAGATCAGGTGGAGGGATAGAGTGGGACGGTGGGAAGATGATTAATTCGGTTTTCTCCACGTTTAGTTTCAGGAGACTTGAGGAGAAGAAGGAGGATATGGACAAAAGACAGTCAGGGATCCGGAAAAGTAGAGAGGTGACATCTGGGCCTGAGATGTAGAGTTGGGTGTCATCAGCATACAGGTGGTAATGAAAGCCATGTGATGCTATTAGCTGACCCAGACCAAGAATGTAGATAGAAAAGAGTAGTGGGCCCAGGACAGACCCCTGGGGGACACCAATGGGGAGGGGGCAGGAGGAGGAGGTGGTGGGAGAGTCATGCTCATGAGACCAAGACAACACCTTACAGTTGATCAACAGTATCTCACCATTGCAAGGCTTCAAGCAGGAAGCTCTCAGACGAAAGTGGCCACTGAGCTTTGAGTGTCAGAGAGTGTCATTAACAGGTTGTAAATGTGCCTGGAGTTGTGCGGCATTCATCATCCGATTCTGCAGGGCATTGGTTACAATGAAGCGGTCATCAGTGTGTGATGGAGCCAAAGGACGTCCACTTCTTTGCCTTTCTTTGACTCTTCCAGTCTCTCTTTATGTCTGATACAACCTGCTGATGACTCTAGGACACCCTAAACTCGGTGATCACTTCCGTCTGAGAGCATCCTGCTTGAAGCCTGACAATATTATTAATTCATTGTTAATTGTTGATCAATTGTAAGGTGTTGTCTTGGTCTCATGATGTCAAAATGTAAACAGCGTGATGAGGACGACTGTTTAATCCCAATTCAAATTGATCCTCTGACTTTATTGGGTGATTCAAGGATCCAACACCCGTTGTGAATTCTGCCATTAAGCTCCTTGTTAGAGATCAGCAAGTTATGCAAAAAGTACTGAAACTTTGAACAGTTGGACATGTGCATCTAAAGGGAAAAGATGGGCTCATTTAGTGCATTTAAAAAAAAAAAAATTCTTAAAATTTTATGTTCATCCAGAAATTTAAACAAAGCCAAATATCCGTAACTTTCTTGTGAGAGATGTACCTACCGATTACACCTAATTACTGCGTACGGCGGGAGAACCCCTTTAAGGTCTTGGTTTATTTAAGAAAGAATTACGGTAAATCCCTGTCCTTAGTGATATAGAAATTGTGGATGCAGCTAATGAGAACCATCCCCACATCGCATATAATAACATATCTAAACTCTTAGTGATAACACTTCCTCATCCGAAGCATAAAGGGAAACAGGGAAAATTCTAAACAGACATTTCTGCCAGGCCGACAGATGTGACCAATTTGTTAAGAACAAGCACTCATCGCCTCAGAAGAATAACGAGGTGGATTGTGCACTTTATAGTATTCTTTTTAGGCCTGTTACATGGTCGGAGCAGACACTCTTTGTCATTCACACCATAAGCTTGTCATATTACAGTAAAGGTTTCTTGGAAGTCAAGGACATTAAAATTCAACATAGATGTACAAAAAAAGTTAGCTATGGAAGCACCAACTAAGAACATATGCAAAACATACAAGGACACTATTTGTTGGCCAGCAGAGACTATTACCTTATATTAAAGACATATGGTGGTCTCAGGTTAGGTCCAAAACAAAGAGTCACCTTTTCAAAGACTCCCTATTTCCATCTCTGACCCTACACTGATGGTACCTACAGTGGTTACAATGGGATTCTATGGTGCATTGGAAGTTTTATTAGTTTGGAAATCTTTGGAAATGAGGTATCTCTGAAAATTCAGAGCTTCTCCAAGTTTAAAGGGGTTGTCCACTGCCTAAAAAAAAATTATAATGTTCCTTTGAGCTAAAAAAACAAACAAACCATACTCACCTAACTCGCAGTCCTGTGTTCCAACCCCGTGTCTCTCTGGTCTTCTATTGTCATTCTTGTACTGTAACGGCTAGGTAATGGATCCGCTGGACCACCGCAAGCGATGGCAACAACCGCGCCAGGGAGCGGAGTCTAAGTAGGTCCCGGTTTTCACCAGAGCCCGCCGCAAAGCGGGATGAACTTGCTGCGGCGGGATTCTATCAGGTCGCTACCCCTGACGCGGCGGGCTTGCGGTGGCGGCCGAGGTGCAGCAAGGTACAGAATCGTAAGCCAAGAATTGTAGTTGTGGGCAGGCAGGAAGGTCAGGGCAGGCGGCAGACGTTCGGAGTCGAGAAACGTAGAAAGAGGTCTGGTACACGGCAAGGCAAGAACACACTTAAAGAGCACTTTTGCTAGGGCACGAGGCAACATAGATCCAGCAAGGAATGACCGTGGAGCGAAACCATAAATAGGGGAAGCGCCCGGCAATTAGCCAATTACCGGGGCGCTGGCCCTTTAAATTTACAAGAACGAGGGTGCGCGCGCCTCGGCCGGCAGAGGGCGCGGACGTGTCAGGAACGAGGTCAGGTGAGTCTCCAGGACAAGTGGACCCACAGCCCGTCCCACGGCCAGCGGCGCCACCCGACCCCGGCAGGCACCCGGGGGGCGGCCCGCGGGCCGAGGAGCGGGACCACCGGCTACAGTACCCCCCCCCCCTTAGGTCTCCCCCTCTTCTTAGGCTGAAGGAACTTACGAATCAGATCTTGGTTCAGGATATTGGACTCCGGCTCCCAGGACCTCTCCTTGGGGCCGAAGCCCTTCCAATCTACAAGAAAGAACCGCTTACCCCTGATGGTCTTCACCTCAAAAACATCAGGGGACCAGAGAGAACCAGTTCAAGACCAGAGGCTTTAGGAGGGAAACGTGAAAGGCGTTAGGAATCCGGAGAGATGGAGGTAGGCAGAGCTTGTAGGACACCGGGTTCAGTTGCCGAAGTATTCGGAAAGGTCCCAGAAACCGCGGACCCAACTTATAGCTGGGGATCTTTAGGCGTATGTATTTGGAAGAGAGCCACACTTTATCCCCTGGGAGGAACGTTGGGGAAGATCTCCTCCTCTTGTCAGCTTTGGTCTTCATGCGGGCTGAAGCCTGGAGTAAGGCATGTCGGGTCTCTCGCCAAATGACTCCGATATCCTGAACCTGGTTGTCCACGGCGGGAACCTCGGAGGCCAAAGACAAGGGGAGGGGTGGGCGTGGATGACGACCATAGACCACAAGGAATGGGGAACGGCCAGTCTAGTCGGGGTCCCGATGGTTATACGAGAACTCGGCACATGGACGCAGTTCGGACCAGTTGTCCTGGCTTCTGGATACAAAGTGCCGTAGATATTCCCCCAAGATCTGATTTACCCTCTCCACCTGCCCATTTGTCTGGGGATGGGGATGAGAAGTCTAGCTTGATTTGCAAGCGAGAACATAGGGCACGCCAAAACTTAGAGACAAATTGGACGCCTCGATCGGAGACGATGTGGGAGGGTAACCCATGCAGACGAAGCATGTGATGGAAGAAGTGGCCCGCCAATTGGGGAGCAGAAGAGAGACCAGGAAGCAGCACAAAGTGGGACATCTTTGAGAATCGGTCAGTGACCACCCAGATGACCGAGTTTCCAGAAAAAGAAGGAAGGTCTGTGATGAAGTCCATGCCTATGTGAGTCCATGGAGACTCCGGAATAGGCAGAGGGACTAAGAGACCTGCGGGCCTATGGCGTGGGACCTTGTTTCGGGCACATGTGGCGCAGGTGAGAACGAAGTCCTTAACATCTTGGAGCAGAGTTGGCCACCAGTAAAGTCGCGAGATAAGGGCGTAGGATTTCCGCATCCCCGGGTGGCCGGCCAGAAGAGAACTATGCCCCCAACCCAGAATTCTCCTCCTGAGTGCGGGACGCACGTAGGTTTTGCCCGGAGGAACGCTACGGATATCCACAGGAGCCACATGAACCAGTCGTTCAGGGCCAATGATGTGCTGAGACACTGGTTCTTTTCCGGTAATTCAGAAGCACGGGAGAGGGCGTCCGCCTTGACCTTTTTCTCGGCTGGTTGGAAGTGGATCTTGAAATCAAAACGAGAGAAAAAAAGAGACCACCTGGCCTGGCGAGGATTTAAACGCTGGGTCGCCTGGAGGTATTGGAGGTTCTTATCGTCTGTGAAGACGTCAAATGGATGTCGAGCTCCCTCCAACAGATGTCGTCACTCCTCCAGGGCCAATTTTATGGCCAACAGCTCCTGATCTCCAATGGCATAATTTCGTTCTGCCGGTCTTAGAAAAAAAACTGCATGTGACAGTTTTGCCTTTAGGGCCCTTCTGGGTCAGGACCACCCCTGCTCCTACGGAAGAGGCATCCACCTCTAGGCTGAAGGGTTTCTCCGGATCCGGACGGACCAAGATAGGTGCTGAGAAAAAACGCTGTCTTCAGTTGGGAGAATGCTTCCTCGGCAGACGGAGGCCAACATTTCGGATTAGCGTTCTTTCAGGTGAGAGCCACGATAGGAGCCACCAGCGTAGAGAAATGGGGAATGAATTGCCGGTAGTAGTTGGCGAATCCCAGGAAGCGTTGTATCGCCCGAAGACCGACAGGTCGTGGCCACTGCTGGATCGCAGAGAGTTTAGCTGGGTCCATCTGCAGACCTCGATCAGAGACTATGTACCCAAGGAAAGGAAGGTTGGCCTGGTGAAACCGACTCTTCTCCAGCTTGGCATACAGCCGATTGTTGCGCAGACGTCGCAGAACCTGGCGTACTTGTATCTGATGAGTCTGTATGTCAGGGGAAAAAAAATCACTATATTGTCCAGATATACTACGACGAAGGTGTACAGCAAGTCCCTGAATACGTCATTGACGAACTCGAAATGCCCGTCACGCGTGTTGAAGGCGTTTTCCACTCGTCCCCCTCATGAATTCTGATGAGGTTATAGGCTCCACGTAGGTCTAATTTGGTAAACACCTTGGCTCCATGGAGACGATCAAAGAGCTCAGAGATCAGGGGTAGAGGGTAGCGATTCTTCACCGTGATCTTGTTTAGCCCTCTGTAATCAATACACGGACGAAGAGAACCGTCTTTTTTCTGGACGAAGAAGAATCCAGCACCGGCTGGAGAGGAGGACTTGCGTATGAAACCTTTCATTAAATTCTCCTGAATGTAGGCCGACATGGCCTGAGTCTCGGGCACAGACAGAGGGTAGACCCTACCCCGTGGGGGGCTGGTTCCGGGGAGGAGGTCTATGGGACAGTCATACGGCCGATGGGGCGGTAGCTTCTCAGCCTGTTTCTCCGAGAATACATCTCCAAAATCCTGGTACTCCGCTGGCAGACCTTGTAGAGGCTTGACGGACGACTGGGGAGGAGAGATGGACACCGGGCGTGGTGCCACCAAACAGAGGTCCTGGCACTCCGATCCCCAACGCAGGACTTCGCCTGTCTTCCAATCAAGCGTAGGGGCGTGACGTTGCAGCCAGGGTAGCCCCAACAGGATCGCCGAAGAAGCGCGAGGCAGGACATGAAAGGAGATCTTCTCCGTGTGTAGGACCCCTACACGGAGGGTCACTGGCCGGGTTATGAACTGAATGGAGTCGCTAAGAAGCTCCCCACTGACGGAAGAGATAAGCAACGGCTTCTCCAGACGGATCACTGGCAAGCGATAGCGAGACACCAGGGAGGCATGAATGAAGTTCCCGGCGGAGCCGGAGTCCAGGAAGGCAGGAACCCGAAGAGATAGGCCAGCATCCGTCGTTACCTCCACTGGCAACATCAGTCGTGGAGAGGAAGACTGAGCACCTAGGGACGCCTCTCCTACGGCACCTAGGTGCGAGCATTTCCCGAACGCTGAGGATGCTGCGGACAACTCTTACGGAAATGGTCCGGACTGGCGCAGTAGAGGCAAAGGTTTTCCATCCAGCGGCAGGACAGCTCTAACTCCGACAAATGTGCCGGTCCACCTGCATGGGTTCTTCGGTGGAAACCTGTGGAGGGAGCAGCGGATATTTCTGGAACACAGGAGCCAGACGAGGTAGACGGCGAGGTTGTGCCGAGTCACGTTCCTGGTGGAGCTCCTGCTGTCTCTCCGTGAAACGCACATCTATGCGAGTGGCCAGATGGATAAGTTCGCTCATAGAAGATGGGAGATCTCTAGCTGTAAGTGCGTCCTTTACTCTGCTCGACAGGCCCTTCTTGAATGTGGCGCAGAGAGCGGCGTCATTCCACGACAGCTCGGAGGCTAGGGTGCGGAATTGGACCGCATAATCTCCTACGGAGGAGTCCCCTTGTCGTAGGTTCAATAGCGCCGTCTCCGCAGAAGACGCTTGCGCAGGCTCCTCGAAAACACTGCGGAATTCAGTGAGGAAAACTTGTAGGTCTGCGGTCACAGGGTCATTCCGGTCCCAAAGAGGTGTCGCCCAGGCCAGTGCTTTTCCGGATAGCAGGCTCACCACGAACGCTACTTTCGACCTTGCAGGGGGAAACTGGTCGGCCATCAGCTCCATGTGCATGGAGCACTGCGTGATAAAACCTCTGCAAAGCTTAAAGTCCCCGTCGAACTTGGAAGGTAGAGGAAGGCGAAGCTTCGGACCCACGGTTGCCATCGGGACAGCCGGGGGTGTTGGAATCACCGGCGAAGAGGCAGGTTGCTGCATCATGGCGGACAGCTGACCCAATTGCTGTGCTTGTTGCGAGATCTGCTGCGACTGTTGGGCAACAATGGTCGTAAGATCCGCAAGACTTGGCAGGGGCACCTTGGCGGGATCCATGGCTGGATCTAACTGTAACGGCTAGGTAGTGGATCCACTGGACCACCGCAAGCGATGGCAACAACCGCGCCAGGGAGCAGAGTCTAAGTATGTCCCTGTTTTCACCAGAGCCCGCCGCAAAGCGGGATGGACTTGCTGCGGCTGGATTCTACTAGGTCGCTACCCCTGACGCGGTGGGCTTGCGGTGGCGGCCGAGGTGCAGTGAGGTACAGAATCGTAAGCCAAGAATCGTAGTCGTCGGCAGGCAGGAAGGTCAGGGCAGGCAGTAGAGGTTCGGAGTCCAGGAACGTAGCAAGAGGTCTGGTACACGGCAAGGCAAGAACACACTTAAAGAACGCTTTTTCTAGGGCACAAGGCAACATAGATCCAGCAAGGAATGACTGTAGAGCGAAACCATAAATAGGGGAAGCGCCCGGCAATTAGCCAATTACCGGGGCGCTGGCCCTTTAAATTTACAAGAACGAGCGCGCGCCCTGGGGAGCGGGCGCACGCGCCTCAGCCGGCAGAGGGCGCGGACGTGTCAGGAACGAGGTGAGGTGAGTCTCCAGGACGAGTGGACCCACAGCCCGTCCCGCGGCCAGCGGCGCCACCCGGCCCCAGCGGGCACCGGGGGGGGGGGGGGGGGTGGCCACGAGTGCACCCACGGCCCGAGGGCCTAGGAGCGGGACCACCCGTTACATGTACTACTGATCTGGCATGTTACTACTGCAACTCCTTCAAAGACGATGGAGCACGGTAGCTGAAAAGAGCAATAATGTCCCTTCATACTAGTACTTGGTAGACTTCAAGGTCATGGAACCCCACTGAACAAATTTTGGACCTGGACTATATCTTGCAAGCATAAATTCCATGAATGGTATTTCACAAGGCAAAATGGTTCTATACAGAAGCAAAGTCTCATTATATAAGAGCATTAACAGGGGCGTCCCAAGTGGACTTGTACTAGACAAATGCCAAAATAAGCAGTACAGAGGTGGCCCCTGCTTATGATCACCCTATATGAGCTGCTAAAAAGAGTAACTACCATTCTAGTATATTACTGTGCTTTAGAATTGTTTCGACTTCAGATTCTACCCATATCAATATAATTAAATTCATGCAGACCTAAGTCACATTTTGGCAAAAATTTCTAGAAAAAAAATTGACCCTAGGTTGGGTTTAAGTTTTTTTCTTACATTTTAAAGGTTAACTTGCCTCACTGTGGTGCTCCTGGTCAAGCAGCCCTCCCAATGCACTGTCATTTCCAGTCCGATGTCACTTCTGACTAGTGATATCAAACCGGAAGTGGCAGAACTGTGGAAGCAATGTGGAGAGGCAAGTTGACCCTTAAAGCCCCATAAAACCTTAACTCTAGCTTTGGGTTAGGGTTAAAGTTACAGCTCTGTTAGATATTTTAGGGTTAAGGTTGGAATTTTTTAGTACAAGTTCAGAACAAACTAACAGCAGACTTATTTGATAACTGTTTAGGTGCAGCTAGCTTCTATCTGTGATAATGGATGATCCCTAAGGGGAAGTTCACACGGCTTGTTGGATCTGATTTTGGATCCGTTTTTTAGATGCGAGCTTAGATCCGTATTTCTGACCCTAAACAGACCCAAACACACATCTAACCATGTGCAGTATGATTTCCATTGATTTCATTGTAAAACACGCATTGGCGTTCAGACAAGTGATGTGTGTTT
This sequence comes from Phyllomedusa bahiana, assembly GCA_025379985.1. Classification (NCBI taxonomy): domain Eukaryota; kingdom Metazoa; phylum Chordata; class Amphibia; order Anura; family Hylidae; genus Phyllomedusa; species Phyllomedusa bahiana. The sequence goes on from JAODAL010002566.1 coordinate 127,964, forward strand.
TACATTCATCTTTCGGATCTGTTCTAAGAATTGACATGTCAATTCTTGATCCGAAAGATGCAGAAGACGCACTATAGGATGCGATCCTGCAGCATGCCAAAATGCATCCAAACACGCACCTGCCGAACCATTTGGAAATGGTTAGTTCGGCACGAACTTTACATTTTTTCGGAACCCGAGCCGAGCCCATTGACATCATCTCCCATTCACTTTAATGTTTTCGGCTCAGCCCGAACTCGAATTTTTCAGTGCTTGCTCATCTCTATGCAGTGATCTTGGAAGTGTTTTTCTGATCCAAAGTGGATCCAAAAAGTATTCCAAGACACCGTGTGAACATACCCTAATGGTTAGAGAAGCCAAACTTGTAGCAAATTATTGGAGCAACCAAATTGATTAATGTTCTTCTAATTTAAAAAAGAAGGGTTATTGTGGTATGATCAGTTGGGGGGAGAGGTTGTTCACATATACTCCAGTGGTTCCAAAAACTGGGTTCCTTTCTTTGCACTGAGGTGATTACCCATGTCCAGCCACTCTACAATAAAATGAATGGAAGGCAAAAGGAAAATTTAGTTTACTCTGAAGTGACTGCTTATGTGCAACCATCAAAATAATCTTGTGTGTGGGACCAATGAGGCCCTAGTAGTTGGTCACATTAAACAGCATGCTCAGAGAAAATACGAATATAAAGTTATGTTTACAGACAAGTTACGGTTTCATTATTTTATAAAGATTTGCCTGTAGATATTTTACTATTCCCCATTTATTATATTGTACCTTAAACCCTTTTGCAGAACCCTTTTTTAGTAATTTTCCATCTAATGAAACCCCACAATGGCATTTCTTTCCATAACCTTTTTTTAGCTTTTCCCAATAGTTTAATAAATAAAATAATTAAAAAAAATCTATTAGGGGATGGAAAAAATTTTGGAAGACTTTAAGTTCCCTAAAAGAGTGCACTGAAGGTATTTTTAAATGCTTAAAGGAAGCATGAAATACACATTTGGGTTTTCACAAAAAGGGTTAAAATAAAATTTTGTCTGAAGCATTTAGAAACCTAAAGAATCAAATATTATAAAAGTGGAAACATTATTGAACACTAACTCTATAAAAGGAGAAACTCTATTAAGAGAGACAAAGTTCCTCCCTTATCCTGTCTGGAGTGCTCTAAAATTGTCCACTGCTGGAAAGGAGGTGGCTATGCTCCCACAGAATTTTGGGGGATTTGAGTGCAGGTAATTTTTAAAGTGATTAGTTTTTTGCAAAAAAAATAGCTGACCCCCCTTTGCCCAAGAAGCTAAATCCTTTTTTTTTCCCCCTTTGAGACAAAGCTTTTTAGAAGAACCTTTCCCCCTTTGCTCAATTTGGATTTTTAATATACGAGACAAACTGAGGTTATAAATAAAGGCAGTGATCAAAATGGGTTGTGTTTTGCCCCCCCAAGAAGTGTTGGTTTCCCCCTTCACACCCTTTCCATGATCACAGGGCACAGGTTCTCACCACCCAGTAACAAAGGAAGAGACACCAACTTCGAGACCCCCATTTTAAAGGGGCCCCAAATAACCTTCATATTCCCTAGGTTTTGTAGGACCCTGAGGGAGCTATTTGAAGTATATGGAAATAGTCCATATGCTTCAAGAAATTCTAAGGTTAACCCCCTTTTGGACCCCCCCATGATAAATCAAGAAAGTTTGCCAAGGCAGTTCCTCACTTGGGGGCCCTAAACAAGGGACTGGTGACGATTGGTCCATATATTAACGGGCACCATGCACTGGCCACTGTATTTTAGTGTACACTTCCTCCTTCCACCAGGATTTTTTATTTTTTTTTAAATTTTTTTTTTTTTTTTTTTTTTTTTTTTTTTATATAGGCACAAATCTCTCGCCAGAGCAAATATAAGGGACCCAATAGGGAGAGCCCCCTTTTTTTTTTCAAGCGCCCCCAAGCAGATCTCTGGACAGTATGGTTTATGGTCACGATCTGCAAATTCCTATGCCTCCTGCCTGCATGCAATTGTGTGTTCGATCCTGGTGGTTGGAATTTGCTAATGCTGTTCAGTGCTGCAACAGTTAACTCCTCCAAGTGGGCTGGGCCAGGTGCAGCACTTCCTCATCTGCTGACTCCTATAAAAAGCACCTCCTGCAGTCTGTATCTGAGTATTGGTGTTGCTGGGCTAAGGCCTGCTGCACTGCCTCAAGCCCCCTGAATCCTGTCTTTGCTGTGTTCCTGGGAAGTTCCTGTGTTCCTATGCCATACCTCCTGGCGGAGTCCTGTGTTCCTGTGCCGTACCTCCTGGCGGAGTCCTGTGTTCTTGTGCAGTACCTCCTGGCAGAGTACTGTGTTCCTGTGCAGTACCTCCCGGCGGAGTCCTGTGTTCCTGTGCTGTCCCATCTGGCGGAGTCCTTTGTGCGGTCTATCCTATCCCACGGTGGCCCAAGACATCCTGTCATCTGCAGCCTCCGGATGTGGTACCCCTAGGCCTTGCTTTTCAAGTGGACAGTATCCTAGTACTCTGGCCTACGTCTTACATCCCTGACCGCGGTAGGTGGCGTCTGCCTCTGTGGTCCCAAGGATCCACTTCCCATCCACATTTCAAGCATTTCCCTTTGTTTCATGTACTCCTATGTTTGTTTCAATAAAGCCTTGAAACGTAACAGTTTATATGACCCTGAGAGAGCTATTGGTAGAGATTATCATACCATTAGTCATATGCTTCATGAACTTTCTAGAGGGATAATCCACCACTTGGGACCCTCCCCAGGACTGGTGACCAAGAAAGATCATGTCAAGAGCAATCCCTCACTTGAGACCAGAACAAAGAGTTCTGTTAATGAATTAATGGGCACCATGTACTGGCTAATATCACTTCTCCTGGAAAAAAAAAACTGTATTAGAGAGACAATGTTCCTCCCCAATTCCATGTGGAATGCTCTATTAAATTGTTCACTGTAGAAGAATGGCCACCATCTTTCTGGGAGAATTTTTGGGGATTGAAGTGCAGGTGGCTCCTCAATAGTCCGATCTGGACTTCTGCAACATAATAAGTAACCACAAAAGTATCCACAAGAGTAACAAATCCTGTATTGTTCCCTGGTGACTATAAAATTTTTAGTTGACTTTTCCTCCTTGCACCAAAAATTGTTATTGATATTATAGGACAGGAGGCAACTGTGAAATCAGTGTCATTTGTAGAGGAGACCCTCTAGCAAAGGTCAAAATGGGTAGGGTTTTGCCTCCCAAGGGCCTAGTGTTGATTTTCCCCTTCACACCCTTTCCATGATCATAGGGTGCAACAAGTTGCAATAAGACCGCCTGTTCATAACGGAGAACGGATTTTAATTTACAATTTTATTTAGCTAGGTGAAAGGAACCATCGGGGGCGTTGGTTCTTTTTTCCAGGGCTGCATAGCAACTGCATGATCTGTCCATATGGTATGAGATGTATAACACTGAGAGCGCTATTTGAAGGGATTACCTTACCATTATTCCCTATTTTTATTGGACGTTCTAGAGGGTTAATTCCCCAATGAGGTCCATCCCCGGAAATTGTTGACCGAGAAAGATCATGCCAATAGAAATCCCAAACTCCATAAAAATGAAACCCCCCAAAAATTGCACAACTGCATTTCCATATTCCACTCTGCAAAGAATTAGTTTTTTGTTCCCCAGTATATTACACGGTATGGTAAATGGTAATGAAAAACAAACTGGATATGAGCCAGCTCACCTCATCAACCAATGTATATTTACACATCCACGGTGCATGTTCTTCACTCCAAGAAATGCAAGTAGATGGCAGGAATAGAATGGCAACCAAGTGGAGTGAGGCAAAACTAAGGGCACATTCAGTGCTTGAAACGCGTAGGAAATGTTGCTCTTTTTACTCTGTAATGGATTGATAACTTTTTTATCCAGAATAAAATACATTTTGCTAAGTTTTATTTTTCCTCCCTCTGCTTGGTTGCTCTTCTATTTCTGCCATCTACTTGTTATGGTAAATGGTTCCATGCAAAATTACATCTTGTCCCACACAAAACAAGCTGTTGTTGACAGAATGATAAAAATACTTATGGCTCTCAGGAAGCAGGGAGGAAAAAAGGTGATGTAAATAAAAATCCCTGCAGTGAAAGGGTTAAAACTGGAGTTACCCTTTAAGTGGTGTTGGAAGATGCCCCCCTCCTCTGCAATATACATGAGGTGTTTTATGCATCATGTGTTAATGTCTGTAAATTAAAATCCTTCCTCCGCCATGAACTGTTGGCACGAATTGCAGCTTTTAGCTGAGCTCTAGATACTGAAGCATTATTACACCAATAAATATTCCCGACTATTATTCTACTTCTCAGCTTCTCTGGTGTAAGATGAAAAAGCGTTAATTCTCCTGCGCCGCTTTCTAAGAAATCTAATCAAGAGCTTTTATCTCCGTTTTCCCAACGCCTTAATAAATGGCTCCCATTGTAGCATTCCTCCGGGAGCTGACTAGGCTGAGAAGGGCTTTAAATGAAGAGAAAGCTCCACTTCAGAATCTCTTATCGGGTTCTTACTGATTCCTCCGAAGGTTGTGGTTCTATGTGAGCTGCTAAGAGCTCAAGAAACGTTTCAGCTGCCAAAACTTATATAATTTTGGAGAGGTGCCATGTGTTCTTTCAGAAATCTTAACTAACTCAAACATGCTCAGGACTCCTATATGTTCTCATGTGAAAATAAGAGACTGAAAAGCCAATAACAACGGGAAGCTGGAAGCAAATTTCTACAAAAGCAGTGAGGAGAGGCGGGAGACTAATGAGAAGGATATACGCCATGTATTGTATGAAATTCTGCATTAGGGACAAGGTTAAGCTACTAATTTAAAGTGAATTTCCTTGTTTTTTTTTATATTTCTTAACAAATTTCAGTTTTTTTCTACCAGGCTGTAACCTCTATTCAAATAATGGAAATCTTAAAGTAAATGGCCACCCTTGTGTAATGCTCGCCAGAGATGGGTCAAGGATCCTTTTGGTTAGCCACGTGCTTTGGCATAGAACCACGCCAAGGAGTGGAGACTCAGGAGTCATTTTACCCTTTAACCCCTTATACAAGGGATTTGGACTTGCATGGCACCCAAAGGTTGCTACTCCCAACTTGATCATGGGCAGAGATACTGGCCTTATCAGCACAGTACCAGGGGAGAAGACTGAGGGCGTAGTTAGGTCACAAGCAGAACGTTGGTATAGGGAGAGTTCTTTTGTATTGAAGTTACAGGCAGAAGGTTAGTGAAGACAGCAGACAAAGCAAGAAGTCAGAAAACAAGCCGAGGTCAGATGCAGAGAAAACACACAGGAAATTGCAAAATAACCCTGTGAAGCACACCAATGAACTGGCAGGAAAGGAAGAAGGAGGTGCCCTCTAAGAAGGATCAGGCAAAAGGTGCTTGGTCTGAAAAAGTTGAGTAGTGCATGCTGGTCCTTTAAGACAGCGAGGAGCAGTTCACATGTCTAGTATGCAGGAGTAGGTGGTATGGTATACTACTAAATGGTTTCAAATGTTTAATAATGTTTATTAATAATTGCACTCTTTTCTATTATAATTGCACCAAGAATGTTCTAAAACTGACTCCTATTTCACCCTTATGTTTAGCTAGTACCTTCTGCACATCTGTAAATTGTGTGTAGTCATGCTGTTTTGCAGAAATGTAACCAGCTGTAGTCACTCAAGACTTTGGCGGGAAAAACCATGGAAACACAGGGTGGGGGTAGATTAGAATGTTATAAAAGATTAGTAAATTGGTTATTTTGAGTCTTCTCCTGATTTCTTTTACATAGGGCTCACTGATATCCAACTTTGGGGTATTGGTGTCTTCATCTGCAGTTGTCAAAGAAGCGATCCACCATGCTATCCTGACATGGTCTGTGCTGCTCTGGGTCGGAGGTCAACTTTAAACCCCTTTTTCTTCCCTGAGCGCATGGGAGGGGAGCGATAGAGAGGTAGCTGTGCGAGGGACCGGGTTTAGGAACAACACTCTGCCTTGGTCTACAGAGTGGCTGCAACTGGAAGGACGGTGTCGTAACATGAAGGACGCCCACTGTTATGTGTATAACAACTTGCTAAGGAAAGTAAAGAGGCCTTGGATGATTTCAACTGTTAACCCTTTGTCTCCTGCCTGTCATTACTGCACTGTACATCAAAGGCACCTAGCCCACCATCTCACATGGGCTTGGGGAGGGGGGTTTCACCTGTAGAGCGGCCCCAGGGAACAAAAACCTTCCCCATCATTTTAAAAGGCATGTTTCCTTTTTCACTGGTGCCAAAGAAAGGGAAAGGGCATGAGAGGTCCCGGCCCAATGTGAATGTTAGCCGCTGTGAACAGTGTATCAGCTCTGCTTCCAGCCCTCTCCTCTGCCCCTCTCCATGCCTGCGAACACCCCAAAATAGCGTCACGAACAGGAGGGAAGCTGTGTGGCCCAAAACCCAAGAAAATTTTTCCCGTTCTAGCCATCTTGTAAAGCGAAAAGAAAAAGCCCCCCTTACAATTGTTATTTTAAAAAACCTTTTGGACGGGGTTCTAAGAAAAAATTTGTTTTTTTGTGCCCAATTTAAAATTTTTTATTGGGGGGGGGGTTTTTTCGTTTTTGAAATTTCTGTGAAAACCCATTTTTTAAAGGGCCACCCAAATCTTCCCCTTCCTTAACTTTGGGGCCCCCAAAGAAGATTTTTGGCTGAGTCTTTTCCCCTAAAAAGCAGAATGACCCCCGGGAAAAGAGGAGGGGGTTTTAAAGTGCCCAAATTTGTGGGGGATTTGTCCCGAAGTCCGTTTTCCCACCCCAAAAAGTTCCGTTTTGTGTCATCCCTCCACTAGTGGGAAAGGAGTGAGATAAAACGGCGCAATTTTTGGGGGTAAAAAAAGAAGTAGAGTTTGGGAAATTTGATCGGGTTTGATCCACCAGGCCCCCTTTAACTGCAGTGGAGTTTTGGGGAATGCCCCCCCAAAAGTCTTGGAGGGGGGGCCCCTGCATTTGGGAAAAGGGTTTCCGATGGAGGCTGTTGGTGGGTGAGCGCCCCAAGACTTGCCCTTTGGGCCATATTTACCCAACCAGAAAGAGCCACAGTCTGCGGTGCAGCAAAAAATCCAGGGGGCCATGGTGGCTCGAAAACGCGAGGGGGCCCCCCAGCAAAAGGGCCCGTGAAATCGGGAGCCCTTGGGGAGGTTTTCCCACACCCCCCGGGCCCATTCATTAAGGAGGAGAAGACATGCCATGAAGTCTTCGTCAATAGAAAGTCCATGAAACGCTGGGACCTGCCGAGAAAGTACCACTACCTGGTATTCGGCCAAAGGGTACGGTTTACCCCAAGTGTATTCGTCCCCAAAGTTACGGGTCAAGCCTTTAAAACCCAGTTTGGGCCCGTATTTTTTGGGAAGTAGAACGACCCTTTCCCCCTGGGGGAAGAAGAAGTCGTACCCCTTTCCCAAAAGACTGGAGGAGATCGTTGCTCATTCTACAAGGCAAAGTTAAAGCCCAAAAGGGGTCACCCGGAGATCGCAAAGTGGCCCGTTGTCCGGAAGGGGTTTGGGTTTGGGCCCCTGTATCCAACCAAGGTGTCCGCATGTGAGGAAAAGGTGCCTGAGCCAAACCAACCCGTGTGTCAGCCCAAGTCATCGGAATGCAACATTCCTGCTTCCCAGCCACCCAAGTGACTTGTATCACTGATTCTAGGCTCATAACCAAATTTTTATGTTTTATGTATGTCCACGTGTAAAATTTCCCTATTTTTATATAACTTAACTTGGGGTAATTTTGTTAGTTTGTTTATGTCCCTTTCTGAGTGCTTTTGGCTGAAAATTTCCTTTTCCCCATCTTTTTTTATTTGATAGGAGTTAAAACGGGAACCCTATCGCGAGGCAGGAGTATATCAGAAATAAGAGTTTAATATGTGTAATGTATGCTGCAAGTGTTTTTCCCCCCACTTTTTTTGGAATCACTTCCCCTACTTTTTTTTGTGTAGCTCATATTACAGAAATATGCAAAAAAAAAAAAGTGTATGTAAGTTTTTTTTTTTTCTCGGGAGGGAAATCTTATTTCTCCATTTTGCGTCCCCCGATTTTGGTGGGTGTGTTTTCCAATTTTTGTAGTCTTTGGGCCCGGTCTGCAATTAGGTTGAAAGATGCGTTAGCCCAAGCAGAATTATGGGGAAAGGGTTTTTTAAAATTTGAGGTTTTTATAGGGGTTTTTTTTGAAAAGAAAATTTCTCTTAAGGGAAAAATGTGTTTTTTACGATTTATTTTGTTTATTAAGAGGGGATATATGTGAATATCAAAGTAAAACAGTAGGTAAAGGAATGCTCTTGATTCAAAACTTAATTAAAAGTTACTTTTAAATTTTTTGGCCAGCTTACCTAATAGATTTTCCCTGGGGGAGCCACCCTCCCCCAAAAGGGCCCCAAGTTTTTTAGTGTCTAGTTTTTTGTTGGGCCCGACCAAACCCTAATCCCTTTTTTTTAAGGTGGTTTTTTTTGATTTTCCCCCGGTTTTTTAGAAGGTTTCCTTTTTGAATGCATTTTTTCACCATATGCTTTCGTAAACGTTGGGTCTTTTTCCTTCTTCCCGCTTTAATCCGGGGCAGGTTTCTTACCCGTGGACCCCTTCCCTTTCCCTCAATGAAGACTTTGGGGACATCTTTAACTCCTTCCCTGCTCCCCTCCTGTTTCCCCCCCTCCAAAAATTTTTGGGGCAAGGGAAGGAATGTCACAGTCTGCAGAACCCTGCAAGACCCCAAAGCAATGAACCGTTTTTCAGACCCGGAGGAAACGGGGCACCTCCTCCCACAAAGGTTTTCCCCTTGGGAAAAACCCAAACAAACTTTCATTGGGGGTAACATTAATTATACGGCCGGAATGATGAAAAAAAGATGTGAGAAATTGCCCATGCTCCCCCCTCTGTTATTTTAGACAAGAGATAGAAGGGGGGCAGACTGAATAAGGCTGGGTTTTTTTGGGAGGGGGAGTGAAACTAAGGGGAAGGTTTACCTGGGTTTTTTTGGGGAGGGGTAATTACGCCGCCTCCCCCCCCCCCAACAAGGCGTAATTTTTCGGGGTTTTAAATTTCCCCCCCATTAACCCTGGGGAACATGGCCCTTTGATTCACCCCTCCTTTTCCCTATAACAGCTTTTTTACACTCTGCTCCCCTTTTTTCCGGCCCGAATTTTTTGGGCCTAAATATTTTCCCAAATTTTTAAATTGGGGAAAATGGCCCCCAAAAATTTTGAGACCAAATTTTTTGCCAGATCCTTTTAAAATAGCGCTAAAAAAATTGGAGAGGTCAAGGGAAATCTTTATTAAACAGGGCATAGCCAAAACCCCCTTTCGTTTTTGCAGGATCAGAGGGGGGTAAGCACGAGTGTGCAGGCCCAAGGGCCCCAACCCCAGCACAGGGGGTTTTGGGGAAAACCCCAAAGGGGGAGGGCCTGCCAGGGCAGAAATAAGTATCAAAAGCCCTTTTTCCCGAAAAAGGGGATGTGGCCTAAAATCCGACTGCAGTTTTAAAAACCCAGACCAAAACCACGGGGGGAAATTTTCATTCTTGGGCCCAAAACCCCCCATTTTTTTGGCGTGCAGTTGTAGATAGAATTTCAAAGAATCTATAAACTTGTTTTAATGCAAAGGGCATTTGATTTTGCGCATTTTTTAGTACAAAAAGTGACCCCTTTTTGGTCAGGGGAAAAAAAAAAAAAAAAAAAAAAAAAAACCCACTTTTAAAGTTTCCGGGGGGACTTTGTTAAAGTGCCGGGGTATTGGGGGTGCGCATGGCTACAAATTTGAAATGAATGAGGCCTGGGCCGGTGGTTTTGGGACCCCTGAAAAGAAAAAGCCCCAATTTTATAAATTCGCCCCTTTTTCATTAGCTAAGGGCTGCTATACTAAATGTTTTTAAATAATTTCAAACCAATTGCGAAATGCAAAATTTTTCTGTCCCCCATTTCCAAAATATGATCTTTATATTTAGGGAAAACCCGGGTTTTAAATTTTTGGGGTCACCTGGGTGGGGACAATTTTACTTTTAAATTTGGTTTTTAAAAAGGTTTAAAAATGTTTATTAATTTTGCCTGCTTTCCCCGCTATAATTGCACTAAAAAAGTTCCAGAATTTACCCCTTTTTTATCCCTGTGTTTTTCAAGTACCCTTTTGCACATGTCGTAAATTGTGTGTAGTTCCCTGCTGTTTTTCAGAAAATTTTCCCCCCACTGTAGTCTCTCAAGCCTTTTTGGGGGGAAAAAAACCCTGACAACCCAGGGTTGGGGGTAATTAGGGGGTTTTAAAAATAGGTTTAAAATTTTGGGGGTTCTGGGTCTTTCCCGAAATTTTTTTTTCATAGGGTTTCACTATAACCACCAAACGGGTTTTGGTTTTCTTCATCTGCAGTGATAAAGGGTCATACAGTGGGAAATGTTTAAAATTTGTGGGACCCCATTTGGAGTCTTAAAAAGGTAGGGGAAATTTAAAGGTCACATGTTTGAACGGGGAAAGGCCCAATTTTCGGGTGTATTTTTCACCAAAAAGTTTGGCAGCCTTGACATAGATTAGAACATCACACCTTAATTTTTGGCGCAATCAGCGGCGACCCTGACACTTTGTAAGGTGCCAAAGATGTGGGGTAGTTCTAGGGTGTATCGCACCACATTTGTAGTATTAGACACATTTATAGACGGCATTCTGGGTTTAATATTTTTCTTTTTAAAAGTAGGACCCCAACTGGAGGCCATTCAGAACCAGAGATTTAAAGGGAAAACTTTATTGAAAGGATATTTTTTTTTAAAGCCACCATTCCTGGAAAAAAAAATTAAGAATTTTTGTCAGTATTTTTTTATTATTGTTTTGGCAGTCCAATGCAATTAATATAATGTATAAAATCTTATCCTTTTCTAACTGTGATTAGTAAAGAGACATAGTAGACAAAGCTCACAGAGTAGACTAAATAAAACTGCTGCTTATCTGTATCTACGGTAGTCTCATTACAAATATTGTTGCCCGGACAGGCCTTGATAAGTTTAGACTAAATCAACAGGGCAATGAGGAGCAAAAATGAAAGAATAATGGGTTCATCTTTTTCTGCATTGGGAGTTGTGGGGGTCCAGCTTTTTTCCCACTTATCAAGTCCTGCTGATAACACTTACACCTCTCAGGCCATATTTGACCTGGAAGAAAACTGTCAAGCAACCCTCACTGCCGCTATCAAAATTCACAGTATGGAAGTCAAGGGCACAAATCAGGAAGTCATGTACATAGGGGAACCTTAGAAATATAGATATAAATATAATAAAAAAAATTGTCCATTAAATGTAGAGGGAAGTTTTTGACGTTGTCATTGTTCATCCAATTTATAAAAGATTATAGTGATAACATCTGGCTTTATAGAAAATTGGACCCTAGTTTCGCACTGGCTCACCCTGTCTAAGCAGTACACCCGCCCCAAAAAGGGTAACCCCGCCTTCAAACCTCTTCGTGAGCTATACCTAGTTAGACAGAGGTCAAATAGACAGATGACAAAACAAACTACTAACAGGGAAAATACACAATAGAAAACAGTTGTTGAAAAGTCAGACAGGCCGAGGTCACCCCAGGAGGACACGCAGTACAGAAGGAGACAGGAGAGTTACCAGAACTACACGCCAAGTTCCCAAGCCAAAGAAATCCTAATAACAAGAAGGCAAACAAAGTGACAGTCAGGAAGAGGTTTAAATCCAACCCCCCAGACAGAGATTGGCCCAGGTTCTTAACCCATTAAGCACCATGTACAACCCTGGCTGAGGCTACAAACAGACAGCCATTTGCCCCCTTACTACCGCACCCAGTATTGGCCTTCCTTAGGGTATGTTCACGTGGCGTTTTGGGTCCATGTGAACATACAGTTTTAGATGCGTGTTTGGATCCATCTAGATGGACCCAACATGTAATAACCCGGGCCACTATTTTACACCTGGCAAAGGTTAAAACCCCTTTTTTGTTCGAACGTTCAACCGGGATGTTTCCCAAAGGTGTTCCTTTGCTCATTGGTCCGTTCCCCAAGAATGAAAGAAATTTAACCCGAAAAACCAGCCGGGAGCCCTATATAAATATAGGTTCAAACCCTTCTGACCAACCTTTCAAACGCAGCGCGTGTTGGATCCCTTTTGGATCCGATCGACGCTACATTTTTGGATGCAATTTTTGGGTCCAATAAGGACCTGAAATTGTATCCAAAAACCCTGTGTGAAAGTGCCCTTACAGAGCCCTATTTTTAAAATCTGAAACGTGTCACTTTATGTTACAATAACTTTTTGACTCTTTTACCTACCCATGTGAGTCAGAAAAAAGTTTTCTAATGACACATTTAGTTAATAATAAATTTTGGTCCAAACAATCCTTGCTTACATAGTTACATAGTTACATAGTATTGATGGCTGAAAAAAGACAAGACATCCATCCAGTTCAGCCTGTTGTGCTAAAGTGTTGATCCAGTGTTGCTTATTTTTGAAAATTATCAAAATAGCGTGAACATTTGCCAAAGTTCAAAAACTTCTGTGCATAAGACAGACAGTCATTCCACATAAATAATTTATAACTACCATTTACTATATGTTTACTGTAGGTTGGCACCATTAAATGTCTTTTTTTTTTTCAAGGGGACTTTTAGGGGACTTAGATACTTAGTAGTCATATTTCACATTTTTAAGAAAACAGATTTTTTTGCAGCATATATTTTTTTAGGGGCCAGTCCAGTTCTGACGTGGCTTTGAGGGGCCTGTATTTTAGATATCCCCATAAATGACTCCATCTAAAAAACTGCACACTTTATAGTATTCAAAACAGCATTTAGGAAGAAATTAACACAAATTAGAGATGAAATGTTAAATTTTTTTTTTTTTTTTTGCAGATTTTCAGATTTTGTCCATTATTTTCTGGAACACAGTAGATGTGACCAGGGAAATGCAACTCAAAATCAATTCTCTAAATTCTGTTGTTTTTAGAGATATCCCATATGTGGCCCCTATTTGTCTCAATCACAGGCCTCAGAGTAGAAGGAGCACCCACCGGACTCTGGAGTCTCATTTTCATTACGATTTTCTTTAGGCACCATTACAGGTTTATGGACACCCTAAAGTGTCAAAACTTAAAAAAAAAAACATCAAAAAAGACCCCATATAGGAAATAACATCCCTTGAGATACAAATCTGCAATTTTAGCTGAAAATATTTCATTTTTACAAGGAATCCCAGAAAAACACATCCCAAAATTTACTTTGCAATTTTTTTCCAAGTTCGTCAATACGCTATATGTAAGTGTAAACTGCTGTTTGGGCACATGGCAGGGCGTACAAGTGAGGAAGCACAATTACAATTATATACATTTTATATAGTTTTTTTTATGTTATTTTACTTTTACACAATAGAAATGTGTTTGTAAAAAAAATGTGTTTTTATGTCATCATAGTCTGACAGCCATAACTTTATTTTTCTGTATACGGAACTGATCATGTGCTTGTTTTTTGTGGGATGAATTGACGTTTTTATTGGTACCATTATTGGGTGCATATGATGCTTTGATCACTTTTTATCAATGTTTTTGTGAGGTGTTTTGAACAAAATATAGCAATCCTGGCAGTGTTTTTTTTAATTTTTTACAGCAATCACAGTGTGGTATAAATGCTAACTTTACTCAGCAGGTCAATACGATTACAGTGATACCCAATTTCTATTTTTTTTTTTTTTTTTTTTTGCTGCTTTTAAACATAAAAAAAACTTTTATTGAAAAGTCTGAGAGCCATAACTTTTTTTTATTTTTCTGTAGACAGAAGTGTGTAGGGGCATGTTTTTTGCGGGATGAATTGACATTTTTATTTTGTTTTTTTGGGGGTGCAAGGTTTTCTGATCGCTTTTAAATCCGTTTTTTGAAAGGCAGGGTGAAGAAAATACTAGAGTATTTGGTTTTTATTTTTAACAACGCTCAGTTGCACAGTAGACATGACAAGTTAATTTTACTATTTGGGTAAAAACAGTTACGGCAGTACCCAATTCATATAGTTTTTTTTATGTTATAGCACTTTAAAAAAAAGTGTGTCACGTCAGAGGAGGTGCAGTGGGCCCTGACTGCACCCAGCCCACTGTCCCTGCCTACTTGGCGTGCTGCCCTAGATAGCAGACCCCAACTTTACAACAGTCCATACGCTACTAAGTTCAGGGCCGTCAGGGAAAATCCAAGTGTCAAACAGTCCGAGTCGGCAAAGGTACGGGAACGTATAGGCCAAGAAACGTAAGTCAAGCGGATGGTTAGAAAGAAGCCGGAGTCCAAACACGGTGAGGAGAGCAGTACAGAATCAGAGGCAACAAGCGAGGTCAAGAAACGGGCCGAGGTCAGAAGCACCGGAAGACAACAGCAAATCAGAATAACAGGGAAAACACCTTTGTCAGGCAAAGCCTGGAGAAACTGAGGAGGTTTAAAAGGTCTGCCCGGACACCGCCCTCGCAGATGTTTGGTGCGGCATCCGGGCCCTCCGATTGGTCCTGAGATCTGTCACTCCTGGCTCAGGAGCAGCACCTCTCCCCGGGTGTGGTCCGAGGCCAGACTTAACCCCTGTAGTTCGTTGCGTTAGACGGGTGGAAGGCTGCCCGGACAGACGTATCCTGACAGTACCCCCCTTTTAGGAGGGGCCACTGGACCCTTACCTGGTCTGGGTCTCTCTTGGTGAGCGTCGTAGAATTCCTTGATAAGGGATTCAGCATGCATGGACCTAGCAGGAACCCACGACCTCTCCTCAGGACCGTAACCTTTCCAATGCACAAGGTATTGCAGCGACCCTTGTACCTTGCGAGAGTCAATGATTCGAGCCACCTCATACTCCAACTCCCCATTAACTCTCACAGGGGGAGGAGGTTCAGTAGGTGGGATAACGGATAGAACGTACCTCTTAAGGAGTGACCGGTGAAAAACGTTATGTACCCAGAAACCAGAAGGTAACTTGAGCCAGTAGGCCACTGGATTAATCACTTCCTGAATGATATAGGGTCCCACAAAGTGCGGCGCTGGCTTACCAGAGGGGACCTTTAGACGAAGATTCCGGGTAGACAGCCAAACCTTATCCCCCACCTTAAATCCTCCATCACAAAGGCGCCTCTTATCACACTTCTCCTTCTGGATGTTCTGGGAGTTTGCCAAGTTCTTCTGAACTTGGGCCTAGGCTGTGCACAGATCGTTAACGATGACATCCACCCCACTATGCTCAGAAGTAGCGCCGGACAATGATGCATGTCTAGGATGGAAGCCATAATTGCAAAAAAAACGGAGAAACACCCGGCGCACTACTATCCTGGTTATTAATAGCTAATTCTACCGAAGGTAAATATTTCCCACAGTCTCCCTGCTGATTGGAGACAAAACACCGGAGTTTGTGTGTAACAGTTTGATTCACCCTCTCTGTCTGCCCATTGGTCTCAGGGTGGGAGGCAGAAGAGAAGGACAGGGTGATACCCAAAACCTTGCAGAGAGCTCACCAGAAACAGGAAACAAATTGAACTCTTCTATCAGACGCAATATTTTCGGGTAGCCCATGCAGTTTAATGATATGCCTGATGAAAAGTTCCGCAAGTTTTTTGGATGGACGCTTTTAACGGAATCAAATGGCACATCTTACTAAAACAATCAACTAGCCATGTTACCCTCAGAGGCGGGCAGATCGGTCATAAAATCCATGGAGATGTGAGTCCACGGACGGTTCGGTATAGGCAGGGGACAAAGTTCCCCAGGTGGGCGAGTTCTGGGAACTTTTGCCCGAGTAGAGGTGTCACAGGCTGTTACGTAGGACCCCACATCACTAGACAAAGACGGCCACCAGTAATTTCGGGAAATAAGTCTCTTAGTGCCAGACACTCCGGGAAGTCCAGATATCACAGAATCGTGTAATTCTTTTAATAAACGTAAGCAAAACTGAGTGCGGACAATCAACAGGTCTCAAATCCTGGTGGGTCTTGATCTCTGTGGCTAAGTCGGGTGAAATGGCTGAGACAACCGTTTCTTTAGGTAAAATGGACACCGGATCATCCCGAGGTGAGTGACTGGCACAGAAACTTCTCTACAACGCGTCAGCTTTAACATTCTTAGAACCCGGTCTATAGGTAACAACAAAGTTAAAGCGATTCAAGAAAAATGCCCCACGTGCCTGGCGAGGGTTCAACCTTTTAGCCTTCTCTGAAAATGTAAGGTTCTTATGGTCAGTTAAGACTGTAACTTGGTGTTGGGCTCCCTTGAGAAAGTGCCGCCATTCCTCGAAGGCCCACTTAATCGGCAGCAATTCCCGGTTCCCAACATCATAATTCCTCTCCGCAGGGGATAATTTACGGGAAAAAAAGGCGCACGGGCGGAGATTAGTCAGAGCAGCTAATCCCTGAGATAGGACTGTTCCTACCCTGAACTCGGAGGCAACTACCTCCACGACGAAGGGTTTGGTTTTGTCAGCTTGAACCAACACCGGGGCTGCGACAAAACATTGCTTAAGCCTTTCGAAAGCCTCTAAGGCTTCCGGTTGCCAATTACTGATATTTACACCCTCCTTTGTCATATCAGTTAATGGGCGAACAAGAACAGAAAAAAATTTTGAATAAATTTTCAATAATAATTAGCGAAGCCTAGGAACTGCTGTAAGGCTTTCAGGGAGGAGGGGCGAACCCAATCAAGAATTGCCTGGACGTTCCCAGGATCCATCCGAAATGAGTTAGGAGTCAAAATGTATCACAGGAAAGGTACCTCCTGAACCTCAAAAACAAATTTTTCAAGCTTGACAAATAAACTATTGACCTTCAAGATCTGAAAAATTTGCCACACATGTTTAACATGTGAAGCCCAGTCCTGTGAGTAAATTAAAATGTCATCCAGATAAACCACCATACAACAACCAATGAGTTCCCGGAAAACATCATTTACCAGGTTCTGGAAGACTGGGGGAGCATTGCACAACCGAAAAAGCATCACCAGATATTCAAAATGGCCTTCCGGGATATTAAATGCAGTCTTCCATTCATCCCCCTCTTTGATCCGAATAAGGTTGTAAGCCCCTCTCAAGTCCAGTTTGGAAAACCACTTGGCTCCCTGTATCTGATTAAACAGATCGGGAATCAAAGATAAGGGGTATTGGTTTTTTACCGCTACCTTATTGAGTTCCCGATAGTCAATGCATGGACGGAGACTACCATCTTTCTTCTTCACAAAAAAGAACCCCGCACCCATAGGGGACAACGAAAGATGGATATGACCCTTCTGTAGACTCTCAGCAATATACTGCTTCATGGCGAGTCTCTCCGGACCAGACAGATTGTATATCCTGCCTTTAGGAAATCTCACCCACAGCAATAGTTCAATAGCACAATCATAGGGCCTATGCGGAGGTAACTTCTCAGACTGCATCTTGGAAAACACCACAGCTAAGTCGTGAATAAAGGCAGGAATCTGCTCTATCTCCGTATTACCAAGAATGACCGGAAGACATTTATTAACACACTGCTTAGCCCACCTGACTAGTTCTCCAGAATTCCAGTCAATCACTGGGTTGTGCTTTTAAAGCTAGGGCAGCCCTAACACCACATCAGCAGGTAAGCCCTCCATGATAAACAGGGTACACCTCTCAGTATGCATAGATCCTACAAGCATCTCTAGCTCAGGAGTAGTGATGAGCGATTGCGTCAACTATCGTCATCGGCTCGATAGTCGATATTGTCAATTATCATGCCGATATCTGATAGTCGATGATAGATTATCGCCGATGACCATTAAAGTCTATGGGAGAGGAACAACACCTTCATTCTTACACCCAAACAGGGCTAGAGAAGCTGGAATTAACATCCACAACAGCAAACTGGATACGTGCTACATCTTAGGCAACACAATTAGGTTATAAAAGTCACAGAAAAAAAGTCACAGACCATACACTATCCCTGTCTTGTACCACAGTATGACCCTTAAACCTGCATGACCAACAAATTAAAAAGTGCAAGAAGGCAGTATGATTTGAACCATCATTTTACTTGAACTGGACATTGACTATCCCTGTCCTGGAACGCAGCATGACCCTTAGATTAAAAAGTGCTGGAAAAAGGAGTCTTTCAACCACCCTTTTTAGTATGGAATCCCACCACGTCTTTGTTTCTCTTTTTTTTAATTGTATTAAATGGGTTGTCTCACTACAGTAATTGCTAGCTATGTTAAAGATCTTGCAAAAACAAGTCATTTTGCAATATGTGTCCAATAACAGTGTCCTACCTTTTCCAGCTTTTGACAGCACTATCACCCTTGAGCCACTCTTGACAATTGTGAAGAACAAATGTCTGTTAGAAACCACAATTTTTTAGAATAGGACCTGCAGTATAGTTGCATTTCACAGCAACATGCCCCCAAAAATTCAAAACATGACTCTTGAGCCACTCTTGACAATTGTGAAGAACAAATGTCTGTTAGAAACCACACTTTTTAGAATAGGACCTGTAGTATAGCTGCATTTCACAGCAACATGCCCCCAAAAATTCAACACATGACCCTTCAGCCCCTATTGACAATTGTGAACAACAAATGTCTGTTAGAAACCACATTTTTTAGAATAGGACCTGTAGTATTGCTGCATTTCACAGCAGCATGACCCAAAATTTTATAAAAATTACTTCTCAGCCACTGTTAAAATTGTGAGGGAGAAATGCCACTGAGAAGCCACATTTCTGTTCCAAAGAAGCATAATTATAGCTGTATCTCACAGCACTATGACCCCAAAACCATTGACAATGCGAAAAATTCTAATGATAAAGTGAGTAAATGGAATACGTTTTTTTCATGAAACCTTGGTGTCTTTTACAGTCTCCTCAACGCAAAACCAACAAAATTAACTTTTGGGAACTGATAATAAAAATTGCATTAATAAATTATTATTTAAAAAAAAAAAAGTTTTCAAGAGGACCATTTCTTTTGGAAGAGGAATGTGAAGTAGACCGGCAACTAATGGGTGACCTCGGCAATTGGGGCCACAACATCATCAGAGATCCATGCCTGATTCATCTTGATAAAAGTCAAACGATCCACATTATCTGTGGAAAGCCGGATGCGTTTGTCTGTAATGACTCCACCAGTTGTGCTTAAGGTCAGCTCAGATATGACGCTGGCTGCTGGGCAGGACAACATCTCTATGGCGTGGCCAGCGAGCTCGGGCCATTCATCCATTTTGGATACCCAGAAGTAGATTGGGTCCGGAACATATACAAAAACATCGGTGTTGAGACGCAGATAGTCATGCACCATGATCTTAAGCTGGTCTCTGTGTGTTGTATGTGTGCCCTGCATTACATGCGTTGGTGAGGTGGTAAATAAAGATTGCCAGAGGTCACCCATTAGGCTTCTGCCACAATGCCTGCTGCTGCTGCCGCTACGGCTGCTTGGCACTCTACTGCTATCACGTTGCTGACGTTGTTCCACCGTGACATTTGAAGAACGTGAAGCAGACGCAACAGATGTCTCCAGTTGATCAATCAGCACGGTCTCCAATTCCTGCATTTTACTCTCTATTTGGGTGTGGGGAAGGAAAGTGCTGAGTTTTGCTTTGTATCAGGGATCGAGGAGGGTGGCCACTCAATAACTGTTGTTCAGTTTGATGGCCTTAATGCGAGGATCATGTTGGAGGAAATGGAGCATCCAAGCACTCATGTGAGAGATGGAGCCTTGATTTCCCAAGCCTCTGGGTCGAGGGGCACTAGCAAACTGATCTTCCTCATCTTTCTCCTCCGCCTCAAATCCGTGCCAACCTCTTTCCAAGGCAGGGACATTGGTAACGTCGGTGTCCAGGAATACCTCCTCCTCCTCCTCCGCTTCCTCCGGCACAGTTTCAACACAGCCCTGACTTGCCTCAGATGATGCAACCTGAGAGCTGAAGCGCTGCCTTGCACTAGCCCTGGACCCCGAACCACTGCCTAATGAAGACCGATAAAATGGTGAAACTGTCGGGCCTTCTGGATTCGACGGAGAGAAAGGCTCCATGTCTGCATCTATGTCCGTCTCCTCCTCCGTCGCTGGTGGGACCTGATGTTTCAGAGTGTCCAACGATCGTTCCAGAACTAAGATCACCACAATGCTCATGCTGAGAAGGGCATTGTCCACACTGACCATTTTGGTGGCTTCTTCAAAACTGGCAAGGATGGTGCAGAGCTCTTTCACCTGCCTCTACTCTCGGTGGCTCAACACCCCGAGGTCCGCACCGCTGCTTGTCAGGCCATGTGTCACTTCGTATTTTGTAATGGCATTGCGCTGCTGCCACAATCGCTGGAGCACGTGGAGGGTGGAATTCCAGCGTGTTGCCACGTCAACAATGAGACGGTTGACGGGGAGGCCGATCTGACGCTGCAACGCAGCCAGGCGGGACAAAGCAGGGTGCGAACGTCGGAAGTGTGAGCTCAGACCTCGAGCCTTCCTCAGCAGGCAGTACAGACCCGGGAAGCGCTTTAGAAATTTCTGTACGACAAGGTTCATGACATATGCCAGGCAAGGGATGTGCTTCA
Source organism: Phyllomedusa bahiana (assembly GCA_025379985.1). NCBI lineage: Eukaryota > Metazoa > Chordata > Amphibia > Anura > Hylidae > Phyllomedusa > Phyllomedusa bahiana. Next base: position 148,490 of record JAODAL010002566.1, read on the forward strand.
GCCTACCGATTTTAAGGGCGGCCAGCAGATTTCGACCGTTATCGCACACCACCTTGCCTGGCACAAGGTTCTTGTCATGTAGCCAGCGCTCGGTCTCGCTGTGAAGAGCCGTCCACAGCTCCTGACCTGTTTGTATTTTCAACACGGCCTGGTTTCTATGGGCACGTGATCCCACCAGAGGATCTTGGGGGAAAGAACCCTGCACCATCTCTGCAGTTCTGAAGAGCATGCGCCGAGCCTGAGAGCCACCGTCACCATCAGAGACATCCACCCAGCTCACCCAGTGAGCTGTCACAGAGATATAGTGGCCTTGGCCGTGCTAACTAGTCCAAGTGGCGGTGGTCAGATGGCGTTTGTCGGACACAGATGCAGACAACGTGCTTGAAATTTTAGATGACACGTGGCTGGCCAGGGAAGGGACGGCTTTTCTGGCAAAGAAATGCCTGCTCGGCATCTGGTATTGGGGGCAGGCAAGGGCCATGACGTGGCGGAACCCATCTGTGTCCACCAGATGGAAAGGAAACATTTCCAAGGCCAAAAGCCTGGCAATGCCGACATTCAGGCTTTTGGCTTTGGGTTAAAGTGTTTCTTCTGCTCCCAAACCTGGAAGACAGAAGGCTGGCTGCTAGACTGGCCGCTGTATGGCATGCAGGTCGTCAAACTGGTGGAAGGAGAAGGGGTAGGATGGGTCTCTGGTGGTGCTGGTGGTACTTGGGCGACGGTGGAGACTGAAGCGGAGGCTGATCGATGATCATGACTCTGAGAGACATGGGCAGCTGAGGAACGCTTGGTGGTGGCGGAGGAGGAGGAGGCGGAGACAGAGGGTGTGACAGTGGTTGGAAGCCCGGCATCGGTGTGGCCTTTTTTGGCCAAGTGTTCCAGTTGGCCAGAATTGTCGTACAATGTGGCTATTTAAAAAAAAACTAGGGACGCACCACGTGCAATTCAGCTATTTAAAAGTTATATGGATAACAAACGGTGGTTTTTACACCAATGAAATACACCAACAGTAACTACAAAATTTCTGTATCCAAATTTAAGTACAAGGTGGCTATTTGAAAAAAAACTGGGGCAAACCAATGTGCAATACAGCTATTTAGAAGTTATACGGATAATAAAAGGTGGGTTTTGCATCTATTAAATACACCTGCAATTACTAGCAAATTTCTGTATCCTAATATAAGTACAAGATTGGTCTTTGAACAAAAATGGGCTGCGCCAAAGTGAAAAACACCTATTTGAAATGGAGACGGATAATAAAAGGTGGGTTTTGCACCTATGAAATACACCTGCAATTACTAGCAAATTTCTATATCCTAATATAAGTACAAGATGGGTCTTTGAACAAAAATGGGCTGCGCCACAGTGAAAAACACCTATTTGAAATTGAGATGGATAATAAAAGGTGTGTTTTGCACCTTTGAAATACATCTGCAATTACTAGCAAATTTCTGTATCCTGATATAAGTACAAGATGGGTCTTTGAACAAAAATGGGCTGCGCCAAAGTGAAAAACACCTATTTGAGATTGAGACGGATAATAAAAGGTGGGTTTTGCACCTATGAAATACAACAGCAGTTACTAGAAAATTTCTGTATCCTAATGTAAGTACAAGGTGGGTCTTTGAACAAAACTGGGCTGCACAAAATAAAAGGTACTATTTCACCTCAGGTGCGAGGTGTGCTGGCCAAAAACTGGTAAAAAAAAAAACCCATTTCAATGCAGGTTCAAAGCAGAGTCTGGGCTGCACAATATACACTCTCCTTTCCAAAGCCTGCCTGCCTGTCTATCTGTGTTCGCCTGCACCCCCGCCCACACCCCCTGCGGCTGTACAGCACTAGATGCTAAAAGTCTCAGACTAACTAACTAAGAACTGAAATTCTCTAATCTACCTATGTTCTAATGTTCACAGCTAAAAGCATAGTTGTCTGTGTGAATAAAGAGAACTGTGTCTCTGAGCTGAGCTGTATTGAGAGAGATCTAGCACACGTCCTGCTCTAATGAGAGACACTGACACACTGATGCTGAACAGGAAGCGCTGTTCTATGCAAAACGAGGTCATGTGATTTTTCCAGCCAATGACAACCATACACATCACAGTCATGACGTCGCACACCCAGCTCACCCTGCTCTATGCTCTAAGCTGATTTGCTAGCCGCCAAAATGACAGGAAGCGGCGAAAATGGCGCGATAGTAATAGATTATGCGCAGATTCTCACCTAAATTATCGTGTGATCGGAAATTTCCGATCAACCTAAAAACCGTGCCGTTATCAACTTTGTCGATTATAATCGCTCATCCCTACTCAGGAGTGCAATATTGGATCTTGCCCTTGACCAGTGGGGTAGAATCGATTGCCACTACCTGCACAGAATCTGATAAAGACCTCCATAGAAGGCTCAAATACTTAACAAATAATGAGTCCACAAAATTAGAGGCTGACCCCGAATCCACTAAGGCCATCCCAGAAGCAGATATGGAAAGATATGAAATCTTAACTGGAAGCAACAATTTCTTTGACACCATAGGAAATACCTGTTCGCCTAGGTGACCTTCCCGCGAGTCACCTAGGTGCTGGAGTTTTCTGTCTGGGCCTTCCTTTTGGGACACTCACGGATGAGGTGACCCTCACCGCCGCAGTAGTAACAGAGTTCCTGAATGTGGCGAGATGTCCTGCGGTCCCTGGTGCTGCCAGCAGAAGAGGCCCCTACCTGCATAGGCTCCTCCTTTTGGGACACTCACGGATGAGGTGACCTTCGCCGCCGCAGTAGTAACAGAGTTCCTGAATGTGGCGAGATGTCCTGCGGTCCCTGGTGCTGCCAGCAGAAGAGGCCCCCTACCTGCATAGGCATCTCCGCTTCAGCTGGTTCGGGAGCATTGGTGGAACTGAGCAGCGGAGTGAAGCAGGGCAACGGGGGTAGCAACTTCTCCCGACGTCTCTCCCTAAACCGTCTGTCCAGCCGTACCACCAGAGCCATAGTCTCATCCAGCGTGCCCGGGGTTGGGTAAGCCACCAACAAGTCCTTCACATAGTCGGTTAGCCCCAATCTAAACTGACACCGAAGGGCTGGGTCATTCCACCCTGATGGAACACACCAATGATAGAAATTCGAACAATACTCCTCTCCTGTCCTCTTGCCCTGTCTCAACGAGGTGAGCTGAGTCTCGGCCATGGCCTTCCTATCAGGGTCGTCAAAAAGCAATCCCAAGGAGTCAAAGATTCGGTCCACAGAAGACAACTCGGGCGAGTGAGGGGATAGAGAGAACGCCCACTCCTGGGAGGATCCTTGGAGAAGGGATATGATAATTTCCACCCTCTGTTCTTCATTACCTGAGGTACATGGTCGGAGATGAAAAACCAACCGGCATCCTTCCTTGAACGTTTGAAACGCCCTCCTGTCCCCCGAAAACTTATCGGGTAACTGGATAGGGGGTTCCACAACAGAGGGAAGGGATGCCGGAGGAGTCTGGGCCTGAGGGGTACCCTGGGAGGTCTCCTGATGCTGGACTCTCAGTGCGAGATCCTGGACCAACTGGGTGAGTCCCTGCATCTGCTCTAAAAATGCCATCATGGGGTTCATGGTGCTTGGAGAGCAGTAATTGTTTGGCCTGTCAAACTGTCACGTCAGAGGAGGTGCAGTGGGTCCTGACTGCAAACAGCCCACTGTCCCTGCCTATTTGGCATGCTGCCCTAGGTGGCAGACCCCAACCGGACGACAGTCCCTACGCTACTAAGCGCAGGACCATCAGGGAAAAACCAAGTGTCAAACAGTCCGAGTCGGCAACGGTACAGGAACGTATAGGCCAAGAAACGTAAGTCAAGCAGATGGTTAGAAACAAGCCGGAGTCCAAACACGGTGAGGAGCGCAGTACAGAATCAAAGGCAACAATCGAGGTCAAGAAACGGGCCGAGGTCAGAAGCACAGGAAGACAACAGCAAATCAGAGTAATAGGGAAAATGCAAAGCCTGGAGGAACTGTGGAGGTTTAAAAGGTCTGCCCGGACACCGCCCCCGCAGATGATTGGTGCGGCATCCGGGCCCTCCGATTGGTCCTGAGAGCTGTCACTCCTGGCTCAGGAGCAGCACCTCTCCCCAGGTGTGATCCAAGGCTGGACTTAACCCCTGCAGGTCGTTGCGTTAGACGGGTGGAAGGCTACCCGGACGGACATATCCTGACAAAGTGCTTTTATTGTGTAAAACAAGATTTATCTGTCTCTCTCTTCTGAGAGCCATAACTTTTTTATTTTTCCATATACAGAGCTGTGTAAGGGCATTTTTTTTTTGTGGGATGAACTGACATTTTCATTGGTACCACTTTGGTGTTTATATAGCTTTTAGATCGCTTTTTATTCCTTTTTATGTGCTGCGAGATTAAGTAAAATCGCAATTCCGTGACTTTTTTTTACATATTTTTTTTGCAGTGTTCACCATGTGGGTTAAATAACATGACAGATTTAAGGTGGGTCGTTCCACACGCGGCAATATCAAAATGCATATGTTTGTTTTAAAGGATAAAAGGGCAGTGTACGTGTTTTTATTTTTTGTGTTTTGCACTTTTTTACTTTTTTTGTACTTCTTTACTTTTCCACATAGGGGACTTGTACCAGTGATGTCCAGATCACTGTTACAATGGAGAGCAGTACACAGCACTACTACTACACTACTGCAGTAGCTCAGTACTAGCACCCTGGGCTACAAGCAAAATAAGGCCTCCTTCTCATTGATTATATAGGGTTGTTATTTTAATGTCCAAATACATAAACAGTATGTACGTATCATATACACTTATATGCACTACTATACACTTTTAACCTACATGTCTAGACCCCAATACTGCCATACGCTGTCAAATAATACTTTTATACAGAGCACATACAATTTGGCCACTTAATGCATAGCGATGACCTGTAACCTCTCCTGACAGGTCTGTTTCAGTAAATCCTTGTGTTCCCTGTGAAATAACAATCCTGGAGCCGCGTCTCTTATATCTCTGTGTTGTGCTGTTCCTCTATTATTCCTCCTAGAAATGTATTACTGAATCAGTCAGATGGGTGTTACCATTCCGTTTTTCAAAGGAGCATGTCCCTGAACACACTGACTGTCAGCTCTGATTGGACAATGTCAGACTGTGCCGGGACACACCCCTAAATGGTAACACCCGGCTGAAAGATTGGTAATGAATTTTAAGGAGGAATAACAGGGGAACCACACAACATAGAGATTCCCGGAAAGATGCTACAGAATAATTTACCAGGAACACTGTTTACTAAAACAGACATATCAGGATGGGAATGGGCTTCTTTAAAGTTGTTGTTTTTTTTGTTTTTTTTTACAATCCAGATGATAGGCGACAAATGTTTGATCACTGGGAGTCCAAATGTTGTCCCATGAATAATGCACATGCTGCTCCTTTCTTATTCTTGGAACCTCCATTTTGGTGATTGTGTGGGTCCCAGTTGTGAGAATCCCAATAATATGACATTTAAAGGGGTTGTCTCCTCATAGACATTGTTAGCATGTCAATAGTCTATGCCATCAATGTCCAATAGGTGCAGGTTCCACCTTTGGAATGAGTGTGGTCCCTGAAACATCTCCGTTTTGAACAGAGAGGTGGTCGGGACTCTAGCACTGAAATCAATGGGAGTTCCGAGTATGGCTGAGCACGGCCATTGTCCTCCTTAGAAGAATCAGAATGCTTATAGTACTGGGTTTGGTCACCCATAACAGAAGAGCTTAATACTTCTTTCCCCTCCATGAACTTCTTAAGATCAGTTTCAGGCCCCTTGCTTGCTAAAAATGCAGTTGCTCTAGAACAGAGGGGGCAAAGTAATTTCCTCTGAGGACCACATCAGTATTATGGTAGCCCTGAAAGGTCATTGGAGGGGTTTGGAGGGTGACAAGAATGCCTGGGTAGGGTTGTCATAGTGGTGCCAGATAGAAATGGAGGAACTCTGAATCTAAGATGGTGCCTACTCCCTGAACTGGTGCCACCTCTACCAAGTGCAGGCTGCAACCTCCAGGGAAAGTGGAGAGCCAGGTCTTCTGCATCCAGACCTTGTCCATCCATGCTCATTGTGTTTGAATTCGTGTAGGCGATGAGCCAAATTCAGCCCACAGGCCTTGAGTTTGACACATGCTCTAGAGCAATGCAACTGCTATAGGGTACCTGAGGAGCAGTGGCTCATTCCTGTTTGGTTTTATCTTGCTTTCTTCTTCATAGCATGAACGTGTAAAGAAATCCTCTTCAAAGAAACTGCATTACTAGTAACTTGGCCCAACAGTGATGGAAAAGCAATGGAGCAATAAAAAAACACCTCCGACCTTCTTTCCTGGCCCTCCAAAACTTGCACCATAATAGGGGGTTCATATTGCTGTCTGAATTAGGACCCCCATCTCTTTGACATATGCTATTGTCTAGTAACAAGAGAGTTGAAAGTGGGCTGAGAACCTTCTCTCCAAAGGCCCCACAATGGCCATATACCCCTTGCCTCCATTGAAGTTTTCTGGTAGATCCAGTTAGCTATGGAGCTGTCACATTCTAGACAACTGGACGACCATTTGAAGATGTATTTATTTTTTTATTTATATGATTTCCTAACCAGGTGAGAATAGTTTCCTCGAGACTTTGCTGAGATTATACAGGATTTACATTATGTAATCCCATGTTATAATAAGCCCGCTGCCAGCTGTGACAAAAATATTTCAAAAATAAATAACCCATAGACCTCTGTATATAACGCGTGCAAGACTCTGGACTTTCTCCATGATTCTGTCTACACTGACCAGTTCTAGAACTACTGTTCTGAGTGTAAAGTATCAACTCTATTCATTGCTCACGAGACGCTGGACTTCTGTTTGTTTTATTAGCACCCCCCTCCTCCTTCGAGGTTTTATGTTTTCACTGTTAGATGACATAGTAATGATGTGGTGACTGAAACCGGTCAAAGAGTAATAAAAACCAAACTCTTTTAAAATTAGAGATAAAAAAATAATAATTATTATAAAGGTCCATGAATATGGCAATACTGTATGCACAAACCTGGAAGAGCAGCGCATGTAACCCAGAAGGACTGCATTAGGGGCAAATACCCCAAAATAGCTGCCTGCAGATGGGTTACCGGCTGGTCTTTAAATTCCTAGTCATATTTTAGGGCTTTTTGGTGGCTTGGATGTGACTTAAGTAATTCTACCAGGGGTTGCTGGAGCCCTAGCTCTCATTCCTTGAGTTATTTGAAAACATTAACATTTTAGTGGAGCATTCATAGTTTGCAAGTCTCCATACACCTTCATGGTGCCTCTCCCTAATGAGAAATATTATCCCTCTTGAGCTACGTCTAAAACCTCTCATCAGACATCCAGAACCCTGCTCTGTACTGAAGAGGGACAAACACCCCAAAATAGCTGTCATGAGATAGGAAGCTATGCAAAAACAATACAACAACATCAGCAGCACTCTAAGGCACTAAATAACGGTCAAAGAGGACATAAGAATTTTTTGGAAAAGCATTTCTGCTACTATGAAATATATGAAAAAATGTGAGGTTCTTAGTGTACATTTTTTATCAAAATTGTAAATGCCCACCTACCGCAGCAAGGTGACCCCAATTTCAGGTGAGAACCTATGCTACCTCTCTTGGTGTCTGTACATACCTCCACACTTCAGGGTTTGGAAGGCTCCAACTGCAAACCTGATCTGATTAAAAAGCCTGTGTAGGCGGGCAGAGTGCATAAACCAAGCTGGGAACTAGCCACCTCCCCAAACAGTCAAAAAACCAAATCTGGTCAGCCGTATACCAGATTTAAATAGGAAGCTGGCATGACTTTTAATTCCTAGTCACATTTCAAGGCTTTTTGGTGGGTCAGATAATGCTCTTAGCATATATATATATATATATATATATATATATATATATATATTATATATATATATATATATATATATATATATATATATATATATATATATAGCATTAGAGCATTCATAGCTTGTAAGTCTCCACACACCTTCATGGTTCTTCTCCCTTCTGAGGAACATTCCCTCTTGAGTAAAGGACTTATAAACCCATGTGCTTCTATATGCTTCCATTCATAGTACAGCATGCAAAGCTTTATGTCATGATTTTTTTCTTCTTAGAGATGTCATTTAAAATCCCTACATGCCTCCATATGAAATCACTATGATACCACAGCACATTCTGGCTGCTGTAATATGGATTTCTTACCATAATGATCTGTAATACACTCTTAGTTATAATGGTTGTAGAAATTGTATTATACTTTTTGTGTATTTGTAATAGTTGCTATGTTTGCGTATTAGTGATATAAGTGATTGTGTGAGTAATTGTACTTTTTGTTATATTACTAAAGTTGAAATAGTAATTTTAATCAGAGGAGATCCCAGAAATTCAACTTGTGGGTTCCTCTAATGTTCAATGGATTTCCAATCCCTCTCTGACCAACTCAATGGTTAACTATGACAGACGTGGTCTGTCCTCATCCTGTTATTTGAGAAAGAGAGTGCACTGTGCCGCTCCTAGGGCCAAATTCTGAAATAAAATCTGGTGGAAGAATGTCACAGGGACAGCAGGGGCAGGACTCGGACAAGAAATTCTGGTGCCCTAAGCAAATAAGACATTTGGCGTCCATCCCACTCCTCCTATGGAAAAATCAGTCCACCCTATACCTTCTTGCGCCCCCTTTTTGCCTGGGATGAAGTGGTGCCCACGGCAATCGCCTACCTTTGTCTAACTAAGCAGACCCCATATTGAATTCAGAATTCAAACCACTGAATAAATTTAGACCTCAAACTTCACTGTTTTAACTACTAAAGGCTTCAGACCAAACACAAAATTTATTTAAATTCCAGTCCAGACCCCAAAATAAATTCAGACTTCAAACCAAATCACTAAACAAATTCAGATATTAGATCAAACTTCCAAGAACTGCATATCCCATTTCAAACTCCGAAATAGAGAACCTCGGAGCAGACCCCAAAATTGATATAGATAGAGTAAATTTGTATATGAATTCAGACACCAGACCAAACCCCTAAAATAAATAGAGACACCAGATCCAAAATTTATAACAGATCTCAGACCAGATCTTCATATACATTCAGACTAAGGTTGGACTCTTTACCCTAATTTAAATCCTAAGTCAAACCCAAAATTAATTCAGACTCCAGACCAGACCCTCAAAAACTGATATAAACAGCAAACTAGACCAGACCGGGGAGCAAGGAACCTAGAGTGATGCTGACAAACATACTGCATGTGATTTTAATACATATTAAATCCAATAGATATTGAACAATTTAAAAAAAATAGTAATTGTAGCTGCTGTGATGCTAAAGTTGTCAACATTTGAAGATTTCTCTATGGCTTGTCAGGGCATTTCTTGCCACGGGACAGGGCATGTCAGGGCTCTTTGAATATTTCTTTATTACCGTCCTTACTGCACATGGCTAGCCCAGTCACATATAAGAAGCAAATATAACTGTATCCAGTCTAGACCAAGGGTGCAGGGTTTCTGGTCTGAGGGCCACAATGTCAGATACAACCAATTCCAAAACTTAGAGGAGTATCACCGTTCAAGACATTTATGGAATATCAAAGATATATGTCATATATGGCCGATAGGTGTCTATTCAATTTCCAGGACTTCCGAAGGAGAACGAAGGGTGAGGGGACTAGTTGCCTGTTAACTCTTTACATTACAGGAAAGAATAGACCTTGCCCACAGGTCTCTCCATTGCCAAAACTGCCGAATATTTCTTGACTACCCCACAGAACAGTGTGGTCTGTTGGTGATATTATGTATGTGAATATATATATATATATATATATATATATATATATATATATATATATATATATATATATATATAATCTGTTCTGCGATTCCCTATATTATATCTTATGCATATTGTGAGAAAGGGACTGAATAGAATAATAATAGGGTGAGCCCCTTGCTGGTAGGGCCGACCCTTTCGGGACGATTACCCTGCCTTAAATTAGGTTCATCGTAGGGCCTTGTAAGGGACAGATACTACGTGACTCCCATATTGTATCCTAAGTGGCAATTTAAAGCGGCATATGAAATTTTTTTAGTCTATTTATTTTATTAGAATTAAATAAAAGTTATATTTTAGATATAGGGTTTGTAGGTTAATTTGCAGTGATTTTGTGTTTCCAAACTCAAGGTTCCATTGGATTGTTCTTTATTTGAATTGAGGACCCTTGTGCCCAGAGACAAAGCCCCCCCCTCCCCTGCACGGCAGCCGGCGTATTTGCGGGGTGAAATCCGTCCCTGCAATTACGTCGGCAATAAGCCATGTGAACTGGCCCTAACGGTATCCAGTCTAGATAATGCTATGTGAGCTAAACAGCCTGGACTCCAAACTGATACATTTTACACAAGTAGTCCTATTTACAGTTGAGAAGTGTGAAAAATGGTATCCTTTAGATAATGCTCTGTGAGCTAAACAGCTTGGACTCCAAGTTGATACATTGTACACAGCTAGTCCTGCTCTTAGCTGAGAAGTGGATGCATTTGTATCCAGTCTAGACAATGCTTTATGAGCTAACCAGCCTGGAACCAGACTGAAACACATTACATATCTAGTCCTGCTCTAAGTAAGAAGGGGGATACAATTGCACCCAGCTAACAAGCCTATGACTAACCAGTCTGCACTCCAGACTGAAATATTTTACATATCTAGTTCTGCTCTTGACTTAAAAGTGGATACATTTGTATCCAGTCTAGACAATCTTATGAGCTAAAACATTCTGAAGAGACAAATACATTTTAATTCTAGCCCTCTTTTAGCTGGAAGTGACACAATGTATCCATCTAGGCAAGCTTGGAGCTAAACATCGGATTCCGACCGAAAATTTGTACATAACGATGCATCTGTTAGCTGAAAATTTGGATGCAGTTGTACCATAAGACAATCCCTTTAATGTATGCTTGGACTTAAGAAATATTTGTAAGTAGTAGTCCTCTCTTCTAAGATGACATCCAGCTACTGTGCAATGTCCGGGACTGGGCTACTCCTACCCCGGGTTTGTTAATCCTCTAACCTAGCCAATAACTCAGGGCATTAAGATGCTAAACAGAGCCATTGGCATCAGGGGGCATGATTTGTATCCCCAGGGTTGCCAAACAGCCAAAGGGGAAATGCTTCCGGGTTCCCATGTCAAAGGGTTTTTAATCCCTCACCCCGGGGATAGAAAACTTCTCTGTTCTAACTTGTATTGCTTTACTCCTTCCTCTCTGCCAAAAAACAATCTTTTTTCTTGCCCCCCACAATGTCCTGAGTTTCTTTGTCCTTGTCAGGTTCTTCTCTTTCTTTGACTTTCTAGACTCTCTAGACTCTCTCCCTCTCTCTTTGTCCTTGTCCCTCTCAGCTTGTGCTGGTTCTGTAAGATTGGTCTGTACCAGGTGTAAGGGGCAGCATGTCCTTAAGCCAAAACCGGCTTGTGGTCAAGTGATCTCCTCTGCTGGGCTTACAACCAGAACTTGACATTACGGGGGAATGTAGGGAAAATTTTACAACCCGGCTTTTAATTTCAGCCCGAACCAGGCGCAGCCCCGTTACATTACTGAAAAGCCTCCCAATGCCTTTACAGGGCTTACAGGGGTTTTTACCTGGCCAGAAATGTTGTGTTAGCACTAAAATTTTCCTGTTGATCTGACCCCACGTAAACAGGTTCATAGATCAGCCGCATTCTATGCTATTATAAGTGCATGAAATTTGGTTTTTTAAATCCAAATTTTAACTTTGGGGCCCTAACTTTTCAATCACAACTGAAAACCCCATCCGGGGCAACATGCACGCTGTTTATGACTGTGTGACCTGCAGCCTTTTCCCTCATTTCACACTTACTGGCTGCAAACCCCCCCACAAAATGCTTTTTTCTTTGCCAACCTTAAAGCACCATATATTTATTCTTAATATGAGGGCCAAATTCCAGATCCCCTACTCCCCAAAAAATATACCAATGGGTATCACAGATCAGATGACATAAACACATAAATCAAAAATCAAGATGGTCACACAACCATATGCATCCGATCCATCAAAGACCCCTATGCCGCGGATCAGATGTAGGATAGCATAGTTACATAGTTACATAGTTTGTCAGGCCGAAAAAAGACATACGTCCATCCAGTTCAGCCCATTTATTAAAGTGTTGCTAAAGCACATGGATCACATATAATCATATACAGTCTTCATCTGATATCACAAAGACTTCCTATATTCAAGATGAGTAGATCACAATCAAATGGAATATACAAACCTTCTTGATGCCCAAAAAATTCTTATTTTCCCGCCCGGTTTCACCCTTTACACCCGGGGTTCATCAGGGGAGTATTATTGTGCCAGATAGGGGAGAGGTCGACTTGCTGCTACATGCCTTGATGTGGACACATACATATCTATTTCCCCTTAATAGAAAGGGGCTCCATCTTCCCGCGTCTAAGTGTTCGGTTTTTTTGGTTGAGGCGCTCCCCCATGCTCCCAACGCCGGTGTAAAAAGGGGGGGGGGGGGGGGGGGGGGGGGGGGGGGGGGGGGGGGGGGGCCCCTAACCTGTCAGCGCAGTAACCCAAAATGGTTTTGGGCTCATGGCAGCGTCATTCCTCGGGGCCCCTGAAATGACGCCACGGTTTCGGGCATGTGCAGTTGCGTCCCCCGTCCTGAGGACGCAGTTAACTCACAACTCATCTCAAAGGTCCCCCCTTGTAACAAACAGCCGAACAGGCTATCCACACTACTCTATGATTTCAAGATGATGGTTATAATGTATATAAACTCTAAACCATGTGACACATCATTCTCATGACACGGGGATTTAACCCCTTACCCTCATTGTGTAACTCAATCTTTACCACTAGGGGCATGGTGATGTCAGATAGATCTACCAACATCCATGCATTAAATAATAAATAATAATAATAATCTTTATTATAGGGGTTGTCTCACTACAGGGATCGCTGCTTTTTACGTTAACGATCTTGCAAAAAAAAATAACTTTATTTCTATAGCGCCAACATTTCCGCAGCACTTTACAAATTTAAGGGGAAATTACAACATTAAAATTAAAAGTACTTACAAATGAGACACAAGGTGTGAGGGGCCCCGCTGTGAAGGGTTACAATCTATTTGGTTTATGGGTAAACATACGGTAAGAAGTGCCCAAGTTTACAAGGTCCGGGCCCTGTTTCATAAATGGGGGTGGTTTTTCATGAAAAATGGATAAACCTCCACCCAAATGTACATCTATAACAGAAAATGCCTGTGATGCCCAATCAGGGAGTGACAGATGTTGTGTAGCAGTTGGGGGTCTTGGGGGCCCGCTAGAAGATGTTTTTCTCAGGGCCCCCTTTAAAAAATGGAAATTGTGAATGTGCCCGATCGCCCCCGGTAGCTATTCCAGAGAATGGTGCCGCACGTGTAAAACTTGGAACGGGCATGGGAGGTTTGGAATTGATGAGGGTTTAACCGATATCACAGCAAGGGGGAGAGAGGGGTAGGGGATAGCAGAACAGGGGGTGATGTAGGGGTGGCGTTGTGAGAGCTTTTGAGTGAAGTGCGGTTTATACTTATCCTGTACTGAATGGGCAACCAGTGCAGTGACTGACACAGGGGAGAGGCATCAGTATAGCGGTGAAAAAAGACAAACGGCTGCTGCATTCTGGGCAATTGGAGAGGGAGAGTTTGCAGAGAGGGGGACCCTAAGCAAGGATTGCAGTAGTCAAGACGAGAAAGAATAAAGCAGTGATGAGAGTTTGAGTTGTTTCCACATAAAAAGGGCGGATTCTGGGATGTTCTTTAGGTCAGGTACAGGAGCGGGGAAGGGGTTGGATAATGGGGGGAACAGATCAGAATCTAATATAAACCCCAGACCGGGCCCCCCGGGGTTTTGGGGGGCCCCCCCCCCCCCCCCCCCCCCCCATACGAAACAGAAATACAGGGGGGGGGTTTGGGTTTGAATGGGGGAAAGACAAGAAGTTCATCTTAGTGAGGTTTAGTTTCGATGGAGAGAGGACATGATGTCAGAGCAGGCCAGACAGTCACTGGTGTTTTTACGGGCTGGAGTGATGTCACGGGGGAGGGGTATAATTGGGGTCTCCGCATAGAGATGGTACGAACCAAATCTACTGATGGTTTTCCAAGGGGGGTTGTACAAAGAAAAAGGGGAAAGGGCCTAGAATGATCCCTAGGAAACTCCAACGCAAGAGAAAGGAGAGGATCGAACCGGAAAAAAGAACACTGAAGGAGCAATCAGACAGGTAAGAGAGAACCAAGAAGAGCGGTGTCCCGGAGGCCAATGGGGCCCAGCATGCGGAGGAGGAGGGGATGATCAACAGTGTCAAAGCTTTAAGAACCCAAAAGAAGCAGCAACGAGTATTACCCTGAATTTTTCTGTTAGGGGGTCTTTGGACTTTTAAATAAGGGAGTTTCCCCTGGAGTGTAAAGTGCGGAAATGATGCGAAGTCAAGAAAGAGTTACAAGAGAAGCGGGTTTTGGGGAGGTAACCCAAAAGGGCCCGAAAATTTTGGGGATGAAAAGCGGTTAGGATGTCTAGTTGGCAGCACAGGACGGTCCAGAGAGGGCTTTTTTAGTAAAGGGTTTTGATGGGGTGTTTTAAGGGAAAGGAAAATCCCAGTGGAGGAGAGAGGGTTTCAGATAGCGTAAGGGGAGAGAGGCGCTGGGAAAAGCTGGAGAGGGGGGATGGGAAAAGGGTCGTAGAGAGGTGGGGGGGGCGCAGACAGGGAAACCGGACACTTCTTTTTCTGTCCCCGGGAAGGCGAGAGTAATTAGAGGGGTACGGGGGACAGGATAATAAATGTCACTGGATGAGTCCCAAGGAATGTTCCTTAATTGCCAATTAAGATGGATTTATATATACACCCAACATGAGTAATAGTACTATTGTAATTAAATCTTTCAAATATATTGAATCATATCCATAAAAGGGGAAATCGGTATAGCTGTAAGATTGTTTGATAAATATACACACAATATACCAGCAAGAAATTTAATATCTTGAGGTCTATGATTTCGGTCAAATTTTAACCCTAAACCCGAGAACTTCAGGTGCAGAAATCAGATAAAACAGCCGAAATATAGAGTCTCATTCAGACCTTCCGGCTGTAAAGATTTAAGTCGATACAGCCATTCGGTTTCTTTACATAACAATTTTTTATCAATATTTTCCCTTTTTTGCTGGTGGGTTTTATTGTTCGTACAAAGAAACTTTATACCCCTTGTCCCCACCTCCGTGTTCCTGCCATTATGTCTCGCATAGGGTTTCTCTCCTATTTTGGATGTCTCCCATAGTTCTCCCGCTACCCTTTAAAAGGGTTTTGGTCTTTTCCCACATATTGTTTCTCCAGCTACAATTAAGGGAGGTACAAACCCCCCCCTGGTCCGACAATTCATAAAATTTCCCTTATCTCGAAGACTTTCCCATTTACATTTTCTTGAATGTTTTAGTCTGGTCAATATATATACAGAAAGTACACTTCCCACATGTGTACATCCCCAGGGGCTTCCGGTCCAGCCAAGTCCCCTCTGATCTTATGGGGACATGATGACTGTGAACTAGTCTACCCCCAAAGACTACTCTTTTATAGTTACCCGAGGGCTTGGGGGAGACACCGGGGTAATCTCTTCTAAATTTTAAAAAAACCCCAGTGTCTCCGTAGAATTTTTAAGACTTCCTCACTCTGATCGTCAAAGGTACCTATGATCCGAAAAATGGTTTCATCTCTCCCTTGATGTTGATGAGGATTTAGTAGGGTATTCCTATCCTTTTCCAGTGCATTTTTAAAGGCTGTCTGCACAGTTGATATCGGATATCCCTTCTCAAGGAATCTATCCCTTTGGTCCCTGCTTCAGCATAAAAATCTTCTACTTTTGAACAGTTTCTGCGGATCCTGAGGTACTGGCCCCTAGGTATTCCTTTCTTAAGATTCTTAGGATGATGTGACTCCAACCTCAGTAAACTATTAGTTGAAATCTCCTTCCTGTGGGTTCGTGTATGGATGAAGGCAATCTCATCCCTGTATATTTTCAAATCCAAGAATGCTAACTCAGATGTATTAGTCTCAAAGGTAAATTTGAGACCTACTTCATTAATATTCAATACATCAACAAATTCCTTAAATGACGCCCTCGTGCCCTGCCACAGCACGAAGACGTCGTATGTGTATCTTCCCCAGTACAAGATGTTACAAGTATGGGTATCCATCTCCACTCCGAACACCAGGGTCCACTCCCACCAGCCCAGGAACAAATTTGCATATGTGGAAGCAGACGGGCTCCCCATAGCAGTGCCATTGAGCTGGTGGTAGACCCTGGGCCGAAGAGGAAATAATTGTGGGTTAGGGTGTACTTCAGCAGATCAAGCACCAATTGATTGTGTTTTTCATACTGTCTCCCCCTTGTCTTAAGGAAAGATTCCACCGCATGTAGGCCCCAGTGGTGTGGAATACTGCTATACAGTGCTTCCACATACACTGAGGCCAAAAGAACGTCCCCCTCAGTCTGGATCCCCTCCAATTTTTTGAGAAGGTCCGATGTATCTCTAAAGTAGGATGGCAGTGTCACCACAAAGTTCCTCAGAATCCTGTCGATGTATTTCCCAACATTTTGTGTGAGTGACTGAATTCCTGAAACAATTGGACGCCCTTTTATTGGGGATAGCCCCTTATGTATTTTTGGTAGGGAGTAGAATGTTGCTACTTGTGGTTTTTTAGGGATTAAGAACTGGGCTTCATCAACAGACAGAATACCATCATTCACTCCTTGAATTACAATGGTTTCCAATTCCTCCAGAAAACTCTCAGTGGGGTCATTTTTTAAGATCATATACCCTTCTTTATCTTCTAGGAGTCGGCTACACATGAGGGCATATTTGTCATGGTCCATTAATAAGATGTTTCCCCCCTTATCTGAAGGTTTTATTACGATTTTGGGGTCAGACTCTAACTCTTTTAAGGCCAGGGTTTCCTGTCGGGTTAGATTAGATGAATACACTCGTGTTGATTTTTTTTCTGCCAATGACTCTAAGTCCTTAATTACCATCCTTAGAAACATGTAAATTTCCGGGGTATCCTGGGGTGGGGGGAATCTGTACTTTTTGGTCTTAGATCTGTTTGGGGAGCAACATTGTCCCCATCTACTCCCTCTTCCATTAGCCCAACTAGGGTCCTTACTCCTGGAAGATTTTCGATTGAGATCCCCAGATCCATACATGTTTGTTCATCGTTCTGTCTGAAAAACTTGAACCATTTAATCTTACGAACAAACAGATTCATATCTTTAACCCAACTAAACTCGTTGAATCTGGTGGTTGGCACAAAAGAGAGTCCTTTGGAAAGTACACTTATTTCTACCCTAGACAATGACCTCTGAGACAGATTAACTATTTGGTTTTGCCTTTGTTGGCTCCTTTCCCTACTTTCTTGTGCTGTTGGACCGTAGTTTTCCTGAGTGTATAGGGTGGGCCTTTCTCTTGATCTAAAAAAGGCATATGGGGAATTTGTGAGGAAGATGAGGAGGAGGATAACTCTCAGTTCAAATCCTTGCAGGAACCAAACCTGTTGTTTTTTTTTTCTCTTTATCAATGCACAAACCTGATTGAGGTTTCTTTTTTATTTATTTTCACTGTTTGACTAATTACTAAGGAGTATAGAGGACAGGAGTAGAGTGACAGCACCTGGGGTGTGAACACTCAGTAGCTTCCTGAGAGTAGAGGTGATGTCTGACCAGGAGTGAGTAGCGCTCAGCCCTGGTCGTATCCCCTGGAGATGAGCTATAAACAATAGATCATTAAAGGAGTAACTAAAACGAAAACTATGCAGAATTTTTAATAATAATGAATGGTGAATATGTTTGTTATTTCATTTGCAAGCTTCCCACGTCAATTTTACTTTGTGGCAAAACCCTTTAAGTTTCATTCACATACAGCAAACTGATATATTGAAATTGGTGAGGTCATACTGTACTTGCTGTATGTTCTTATCCCTTATCTGGTCTGTTTGTGTATTTTGTATGACATATTATTCAGCAGTGATATCTCTGCTGCTAATTCTAGTTCTGTCCCTTGTCTACTATAAGTCATGTCACATATATCATTCCCCTCTGTAAGAGTAATATACACCGACAAGTATGAAAACTGATGTGATGACAGCACGCTCTCTAATCCTGAGAAGGAAAACCAGAGTCCACCTTTTATGTATACACTGTTGGGTGTTATTACTTACATATAGGTCAAGCACAGCTGAAATTTGTCATTTAAAGGGTATATACACTTTTGAAACTATTTTTTTTCCTTAATACAGCTGAGATTAAAAAAAAGTTTTGTAAATAGACTTGGTTTAAAGATCTACTTTTGTGTTGTGTATACAGCTCCTGTGTACACTTATGTTTCTAACAATGTAGAAAATAATTTAAGAATGATAACAAGAAGTGGAGTAGTTGCTGATGGCAACAAATCAAGTTGCAGCTTTTATTTTCCAAAAGGTGGTATAGACTGTTACGAAAAACCTGTTCATAGTCGGATTTTATCATTCTGCGTATACAGTATACCTACAGGCCGTTGTGTTAAACCATGGGGAAGATGTATCAAGACTGAAAAATAAAAAAGTGGAATAGCTGCACATGTGTCAATTCAAGACACTTTTTTTAATTGTAGTGAGACAACCCCTTTATCCCTTTAATGACCACCTACTGACTCTAGACGTCATGTGCTGCAGATCATCTAAAGACGTCGCTGCAGGCAGAGGGGTATTGCAACTCCCAGTTTTGCAACTGCACTAGGAATGGAACTGTAGTTAACTGCTTAATTCCTAGCGCAGTCTTTGTTAACACCAGGAAGCAAAGGAAGCCTCTGATTCCCACTGTTTAACCCTTTATTGCCATGGTCCGTGGCTGAGAAATGATCATAGGGGATTCTCCTGCTCTATCATGTCACCGGAACCGGATGGAGAATATCCATACAGTCAGCCCTGGGGACCTAGACTAGCCCCAGAGCTGTCTGTATAGTAAGCTTGCTGTCAGGGCACACTGTGTGCTGCCATAACAGCAATCTGTGTCATACGGACAGAGTGTAAATTATTAGAATTATCATAGCAGTGTAGAAAAAATATCAATAGTTATCCCTTAATGGGATTAAAAAAAGAAAAAAAAAACACATAAAAAATGTGGAAAAGAGAATGAAATAAAAATAAATATTATAATAAAAAAAATTATTGTGCATACACTACGCAAAAAATAATCTTGTTAGGTATCTACGTGACCGCAATAACATGTAGAATTAATCTAACATGTTATTCAGTGTGAAATGTCAATGGTGTAAAACTTTTTTTTATTAAATTATGCAGTAGTTAATATGTAAAGTCAAACTACTCGCCACAAAACGTACAACTTTTCCCGCAAAAAACAAGTCATCATTTAACTGGGTCATAGAGAAAATAAAAAATTTCTGCCTGTTGAAACGCAGGGAGGCAAAAACTAAAAAAATTAGCTCATCATTAAAGGGCTTAAAGGGGTTTTGCCACGATCTAATGTTGACATGGGATCCTACAAAATAGGCATTTAACCTTTTCACCATATTAATATATATATATATATATATATATATATTATATATTATATATATATAATATATATATATATATAGTCATTAAAAAAAGTGAAGCGCTCTTGGTTTCCTGACAGTTTATATTAGACATGACCAGGAACTGACAGGATCTGATCTGGCCTCGCTGACGTTGTTTGCACTTCTTATCTGATGACAGGGAACATGAACAAGCTTTGAAGGGACTGAGAAAGATCCTGTGTCTTTTGTATAGAGAATCCACTGGTTGTAATGTAATTATCTAAGTAAACATGCAGACACTCCCTGCTCAGCCCTCCTCCCCCCTGCATCAGTTTCTGAACAAATGAAAGAAAGAGCTCATCTTCTCTCATGAGCAGATAAGAGGGAGAAACAAATACAATACACAATACAATTATCCCCTGTGGATTAACCAAACAATGTTCGCTCAGACTGAATATCAGGAGCGTGCGTGGGAGGTGGAGCGATGATATCACAGAGGAGGTACTTGTTTTTTTAAACACAGAAACACAACGCCCCTTTTTTCAAGCCTCAAGAGGGGAGTATCAGCCTGTTAGGTACGGAGCTTACTTTTTGGCAAAACCCCTTTAAGGGATCAAGTCTGCCTAGGAGCCACATACATAAAACAGTAGGATTAGACAAAAAACAAGTTATGAGTTTTGTATGTAAGGTTCACATTTGTATCTGTGATTCCGCCAAAAATTTTTATTGTTAAAATAACAGACACCACAACAGAAATCCAACAAACCCATTATAGTCAATAGGGTCTGTCGGGCGCCATTGGTGTCCATCATGAAATGAATCCGGTTTCATCTTGTGGCGGAAGCTCCAAAAGAACCTTCAATGCAGATGGGAACCTGACCTAAGCATGGTGGAACATAGCTCTGCATAGGAGCTGTACAACAGTAGGAGATTTTTCATCCAAACTTTTATTTTTGATGCATTACAGTGATACAAAACTGGTTGCACAAGTGGATATAACCTCTGAATCTTTTGCGCTGTATATTGTCTGCTTTGTATTAATCATACTGTACATGGTCTTGAACTTCAATGAGGAACCACAGATGATAGTTTTTTATCTTACTATCGATTGTGCCAGCTCTGCTGTATCTGACCAACCTGGCTCTGCTACCTCTGTATTAGCATCACTTTATAAGACAATGTCATAAATACATATTCGGCAGGCTGCATTGTTGTATGGTAGATAACGCCGGGGGGTGATCGATGCCGTCCACATCCAGGGAGGCACAATAGGAGCATATATTATTACTAACAGAATGACATCAGGCCTGGTCAGTGGTGAAGAAATCCTGACAATTACCATGGGGCTGTGATAAAAACTAGTGGCTTCCATATGGTCATCAAACTGCAACACATGGATGTAATTACTTTTGTCTCTGCCCCACTGAAATGAAAAACTTCAGCATATAATGTCAAAAACATGACCTCATGGCAGATTTCATTTACTCAACCTGGTGAACTCCCGGTAACCTTCAGATATGTTCTAGATCTCGGGGGCTGATACTTTTACATAAAACATGTGAAGGACGGCCACACTATAGATTCCTTCAGAGGCCTCCTCTCTACTTATCACATCGTCGGCCTTAATGAATTGCTCGGCGGCTTCAAAGACTTTGGAGGAAGTGACTCTCCTGACATCTAGTGATTTACTTTGAAGATGTCACACTAGAGAAGGCATGGTCAATCTCAACTAAGACCAGCCTAGTCATTGATGATGGGTTCTTAACCTGTATATACTATGGGTGGGCTGCACCCAACCAATATCTCAGAGCTCATGGGATTTAAACCATGAGTTGGTTGGGACTGTTACTTGCATCTTGCATACACCCTGATGGCATATCAACAGGACATACCATCAAGTCTAATGTGTGCGGCTAGTTTTATTCTGTGGGAGATCCGATTACAGCGATACCCAATTTATATAATTTTTTTTTTTTTACGTTGTAGCTGTTGAAAAAAATGTTTTTGTTGCACAAAAGAATGTTCATGCATCGCTATCTTCTGACAATTGATAACTTTTTTATTTTTCCATATGCAAAGCTGTGTAAGAACTTTTTTTTGCGGGATGAACTGACATTTTTATTGTTAACACTTTGGGGTTTGTATGACTTTTTGTTAGCATTTTATACAGTGGGATGAACAAAAATTGAAATGCTGCCATTTATTTTATTTTTTTTACATCATAAATAACCTGACAGATTTATAGGCTAGGTCATTATGTACTGATACCAAATATGTGTACTTTTTTATTTTTGACATTTTTGGGGGGGATTACTTTGAAGATGTCACACTACCACTACACTCGCCCATTGTCTTGTAGCCTGTAATATTTGAACCATCAGTTGGTGGAGACTCTTTGGTGGGATTGTTAGGTTATATTCACACACCAGAGGACAAAATACTTGTCGGATTCTAGTCAGAATCCGACAAGACTTTTATACTCGGCTTTGTTTTTTTTTGACATGGTATATGTCGCATTGTTTTGGCCGTGGTTTTTGGATGGCAGGCACCCCATTCAATTGAACAGTGCTATAATCCGATGTTTTCAAGTGATATACGGCAGATTACAGAACGTGCTCAATTTTGAAATACAACCTCAGGAAATCCGAGTTGTGTAGACTGCTCGGATTTTCTATTAAGTTCTATGGGGATGGTTTACAGTCAGATTTTTATGGATTCTAAATTGAGTCTCTGCAGAATGTACAAAAAACCACAGAACTCCACTTAGAAGTAAGATAGGAGGAGTAAACCTACCAAGATACAAATGACCCGGATATACCAAGACATATATCAGAAAAAAACACCAATTGGTATAAATCCTAGGAAGAAAGAATACGACTTAACCTTTATTATAATAAATAAATTTAAAAAAATTACATGTGGGGTCCTAAATATCACTCGCAAAAACCTAAACTAATAATAAACCTATCCCAAACGTACTACCTAACCAAAAAAAAAAACAACTAGAAACTACACCCCAGTTGCTCATAAGGCTAGGCCTATATCGTATCTGGCCTCCTACCATATCTAGATCACTCTCCAAAATTGCAATGCATAACAAAATACGCCAAACCGAGAGTCTATGATCAAAAATGTACAAAATCTTTATTTAATCAAACAGTTAAAAATATGTGTTTAAAAATATGAGGTACACAGAAAATCACCAAGTGGTAATATAGGTGATCCAAAAAATCCAGGTTGCCACCCCTACTCAAAGTTGTAATTTTAGGCATGTATCATTACATATAAACAGGTATGCCAGTAATTATGTCTATTGCTCCTACCAATTGTCATTTAAATGGATACATCCAATTATAAACAGACATTTAGAGCTCCATAATGGAAACAGCATGTGAAAAGCATAACCAAAAGTATCATAATACTTAACCAATGGGGTGGTAGCTGGAGGGTATCACCTATAACCCCAATGCACGTTTCGCGTTTAGATCGCTTCCTCAGGGGGTGATAACGCTACCTCCATCTGACAGACTTTAAATACTATCTAGGATTGCCGACACCTGAGGTCTTCTCGGCGCATGCGCCGTGTTCGGAAGGAAGGCGTCAAATGCCCCACTTCCGGCAGTCCCGCGGCAATGCGCATGCGCGAGAAAAATTCTCCCGGACATGCGCATCAGCGCAGTTGGACGCCGAAGCGGGCACCGGCGAAACTTCCCCACACGGACATGCACACAACCACAGGAAAATCCTAACTAGCCACTCATTGCAACATTCTAAGGTATTGTAGAGGACCAATACTAGCAACAGAATAAGGGATATATTTACTATATTAGAAAGGTCGCCGCCTATAGTTTCTTGGCTGCATCAAACCAAATTATGACCCACAGATATATACAGCAAACATTATAGTTAGTACACAATGCACATGATTATATCATATCTAATGCCATAGCCATAATCACATCTGCAGACATTTAATCACAAAACATGATGTTTGATCAGCTTCCTGTAGATATCAGTAGCGGTGATTCAAGTAAAAATTCATGATGCCAATTCTTGTATTTAGATCCATTCATCCAAAGGGTATAATCATAATTTTCTTATACATTGCATGAGACGTAGTGTGGCATATCACAAGGTCTAGGTTATTAAGCTGACAGAGAAAAGGAAATGTCAAAAACCAATTAAAAATAATAGATCGGAGTACTGTGGAAAGAGATAACACATATCTCTAACACAGATTAATACACCAAAAAGACTAAATGCATATGCATCATAAAAATGCTGCAAAATTGAGTTTCTCATTAAGTCCTACTGGGGTCATGGTATTTAGAGCCACAATCCATTTCGTTTCTTTCTGTTCAAGGATTCTCATGTTATCACCACCTCTAATCCCTAGATGAGCCAGATCAATGCCCTTCACCTTTAATAATCCTGTATTACAATCGTGGTGTTTCAAAAAATGTCTCGGCAATGTTTTTAATTGGTCAAAATCTCCCACATCCCTTGCTGCTTTTATATCTCGTACATGCTCTCATACCCGCACTATCCTAGGAAGAAAGAATAAGACTTAACCTTTATTATAATAAATAAATTTTAAAAAATTACATGTGGGGTCCTAAATATCACTCGCAAAAACCTAAACTAATAATAAACCTATCCCTACCAAACGTACTACCTAACCAAAAAAGATGGGGTATTCGCCCTGATAAGGGCGCCCTCAACCAGGAACCTCCTACACGAACCCTATTGGCTATACTAATAACCGTGCAAAATGAACAGTGAAAAATATATGATAGATACGCCAAGGGTAATATATAAGCAATAAAGTGCAGGACTAGGAGTACAAGTATAATCCCATACGTGCGCCTAGTGTTCCAACAACAGTGTCTTCACATGTGTATTGTTGTAATCCATGCAAAGGCCCCCTAAACCATTCCGTTCCAACAGCAATGTCCAATCATGTGCATGTATTGTAATCCATGCACGGACACTCTAAACCATTTGGAATATTATATATATTACCCTTGGCGTATCTATCATATATTTTTCACTGTTCATTTTGTTCAGTTTGTTCGTGTAGGAGGTTCCTGGTTGGGGGCGCCCTTATCAGGGCGAATACCCCATCTTTTTTGGTTAGGTAGTACGTTTGGTAGGGATAGGTTTATTATTAGTTTAGGTTTTTGCGAGTGATATTTAGGACCCCACATGTAATTTTTTAAAATTTATTTATTATAATAAAGGTTAAGTCTTATTCTTTCTTCCTAGGATTTATACCAATTGGTGGTTTTCTCTGCAGAATGTATATTACCGCCATACAGTGACCATACAGTGGTAGTTACCAGTGTACACAGGTTCTGCAGATTGTATATTAGTACCATACAGTGACCATATAGTGGTTACCAGTGTACACAGGTGCCGTACATACTGTATATTACCTCCATACACTTACCATATAGTGGTAGATATGTGTACATAGGCCCTGCAGATAGTATATTACTACCATATAGTACCCATATAGTGGTAGACACCAGTGTACACAGGCTCTGCAGACTGTATATTACCTCCATACAGTGACCATCTAGTGGTAGATACCAGTTGTATACAGGCTCTGCAGACTGTATGTTACCAACATACAGTGGCCATATAGTGCTAGCTAGCAGTGTACACAGGATCTGAAGCCTAATAAGTGATTACAGTGCAGTTAGATCCAGGGACTCACAGGAGATGTCTTATATGACTGGAGTTGTTCACTATACAAACTCTATATGGGTTGACAACTGGAGGTAAGGAGGTTATGGGGTGATAAGTGGAGGTGGTATATTCTGATAGGTGGAGGTAAGGGGGTTATAGGTGATAGGTGAAGGAGGTAGTGAGTTGATGGGTAATAGATGGAGTGTGTATTTTGTGTTGGCACTAGGATGCATTAAAGCTTACAGGCACAATTTCCTCAGGGGGACAAAGGATCAACCACCTCAAGATTTTGCTGCAGCTGTGGTCGATACCCCCCAGAATCATATTGTGCAGCTTCAACTCCATACTCTGCAACCCCAAAAGATCAGCCACAGACATCATCTTCCACGGGTGCAGGGGAAGAAGTTTAGTACTGTCATGTTTTTTGTAGTTTTTTTTATTTATTTTTTTATACAGCCTTCCCCCTTGGACTATGTCAGACTAATTGGACTATGTCGGACAGCGTTGGATTTATTTAGTTAATAAAATGGGCAATAAAAGCTGATGTCGGGGAGTGTTTATTCAAATAAAAGTTTTTTCATGCATTTTGTTAATTTTTTTTCATTTCATTACAGTATTTGTACTGGAGGACCTGACAGACACTTCTCCATTAGTATCGCTGAGGCTTGGTGTCAGCCACCAGTGGTTTTTGTCACCCCAAGACTGACACTAACCCCATGTCACTATAACCTCAGTAACACCAAGGGTACGGAGAAAAGCCAGGTTACCATCAGAAGCAGATCCTCTTATGTGATAATCCACTTCTGCGACAGCTGCGGCCTGGTGTTTTTAGGATGGGAAGGGACCAGTATTCATGGACCTTCAGGCTGCAGCTGTCAGTTTTACCTTGTCTGGTAATGAAAAATAGGGGGGACCCCACGTCATTTATTTATTTTTTTTAAATCATTTATTTATTGAGAATCTAGAAATAAGCAACTATTGTAATCATTACAGTGAATGTCTATGTTTGGATTCTCAATAAATAAATAATTTTCAGGTAAAGGTCCATGGATACCGGTCCCTTCCCTTCCCTTGGCGGGTTATGATACCTAACTTCTCACCAGCTCCCCGCTCCCTGCCTGCTCCCATTTTCTGCATGGCATCTTCATCAATCTCCTGCCTCATTCCTTCATGTGGCAGAAAACAGGCCATAGGAGGCATAAAACAGACCCCAGGGAGCAGGGTAGCGGGTGCGTAGTTTTGGGGGTAAGCAGTGAGTACTGTAGGATATTAATTATTATTATTAATCAGTATTAATTAACCAATACAGTATATGGTTAAAGTTTGAGCATTATGTCATAATACTGATTGAACTTTGTGTATGGCAATATTAATGATCAGTGTTATTATATAGAAGTATTAATAAACAATAGGGTTGAGTACTATATTGAGGGGCACCTTACAGTATGATGTTAAAATTCGTATCAAATAGCGCACTTTGGGAATGTGTCATCAGAAAATGACCTATTGGTTAAATAAACTATTTATGTTAAAACATTTTCAAATAATTTTTCATGATTTTTTTAATCTCCATGATAGAACGAGGGTTCATCAGGGGGACAAAATAAGAGATGTCCTGCTGCAGCTATCCGGTCATTATCTATCACCGAGCAGGACATCTCTTATTTTGTCCCCCTGATGAACCCTCATTCTATCATTGAGGGGGAAACGCGTCGGGGCTTAAGAAGGGGAATCATGGAATCAAGGTTGTACCTATCTTGAGCATGTCTTCCTAGCATACCTATGTTAGATGTATGGGGTGTACAGTGATTTTTGGTGGACTTTTTAGAGGATTTTTGGGAGAAGATGTCTTTATCATGTACCTCTGTTTATACTAGGGAATGATATAGTATGGAGTTTAGCATCTGACCCTCATTATTTGTTATCTAGTAAGAGGTAGTGGTCAAGTGTTGTTTCTGATCATAAAGGTCTATACTGTTGAAGCTTTTCCCTTTTGTGGTCTGCTAGTCACTCACTTTTTACTATAGACCCTCAGCATTATTTACCTGTCCTCCCTAGGACAGTAGAAATCCCGCATTAGACAATTGTATTTTTCTACTGGGGTGGGATAGTTACTAGGGTCATATAAATAAGATCCATCATTCACAATAGGAGATAGTGATGGCTCACCTCCTCCCTTTCCCTGCACGGCCACAGAGCATGTCTTCCACACTCTCCCATAGAAATCTATAGGTGATAGTAACAATTTACCTCCTCTCCATGCCTGCACAATGACCTCTGCACAGGTCACAGAGCTTGCCCACAACCCTCTTCCATAGAAATCTACGCACAGTGGTTACCGATCACCTCCTCCCTCTCTCTGCACACTGATCTCTGCTCAGATCATAGAGCATGCCCACAATTCTCTTCTATTGAAATCTATAGATGATGATCACAGCCACAGTGCCTACCACACTCTCCCATAAAATTCTATAGTTCATATTAACAGTGTACCTCCTATTCCTGCCTGCACAATGACCTCTGCACAGGTCACAGAGTATGCCCACAACTCCTATTGAAAGTTACAGATGATGGTCCAAGCTTACCTCCTCCTCAGCTCTACACACTGGTTTCTACTCAGGTCACAGAACATGTCCACTACTCCCAGTCATAGAGTCAATGAACATCTCAAGATGGTTGTCTCTTATGACCATGTGGCTGCCGTAAAGCAAATCTCTAAATGCTGTTAAAAGTGATTCACTCAAAATGGCTGCCCCCATAATCATATACAAAAAGTAGAATTTAAAAAAATCTAAAATCAGAAAAGAACAGATACAATGAACAGCGTATGTATCAGTAACAGGTCCCAATTAGTGGAAGAAGAAATATTGCTCATACATTCCTTGTAACGAGGGGCATTCTGTATAGAAACTTCAAGACACATCGGCCTATATTTGCTAGGTCGAGGGTGAAGTCTGGAAAATGTACGGGAAATTGACGGTTACTCATAAAACCTAGATAGACAAGTTCAATTCTGTAGTCAGTCTTAATTAGGTCTGGTGTAAAGAGAAGGCTGTTCATTGACAGCAAACAGAGACTTGGAATTGAAGACATTAAAGCATAGAGTATCCTACAATATCTTGTAATTTCTTATCAACTGGACAATCTTTCCTCAGATCAGAACCATTCAGCGTGACAAACAGCCTGTAATAGAGGACACGTGTATCTACTGTATCTATGATTTACAGTCTGGGTGTACAGCGCTGGGTTACAGGGAGTAGGATCTTCTTGGAAAGTTTAGATAAATCTGCTTTGACCCCGGCTCTTCTAAGTCACTTGATCTCTGATTTGAGACAATAAAATTGTACTTATCGGATTCTGTTGGCTAAAACCATGTCAACCACTGCGCTTTTAATGAGTATTTTACATGCGTATTGCATGTGGATTTAGAGTTATTTTTACCCACATTTTGCAGTTATAAATGAGCTGCCTTCATTTATATGTGGTTATGGGCGCAGATCCGGGTCAAAAATCACATACAAATGTTTTGAAAGCGTTTTACACAAGAATCAATAGTAGTGTTGATTGAACCATTCGAGAAAAGTTAAGTTTGAGTCATAGTTACATAGTACAGTTGAAAAAGACACGTATCCATCAAGTTCAACCAAGGATGGGGAAAAAGTGGGTGAAGGGAGGGAGACAAGGACTTTAAGCCCAGCCTCCCCACTGGTTAATGCCCTGGAACCCACAAAGCAAGAACCAATCTGCTCCAGGGGAGACCCCATCTCTGACCCCAGAGCCGCCACCAGCCAGGATCCAGAGTTTACATAGCTATATATGCATTAAAGGGGTTGTATCATTTCATTAAATGGTCTTCAGAATAAGAGGACAATGAAAACAAATAAATTTGCAATTAGATGTCATTAGCAATGCTGTCTTGTATTCACAGTTTTCCTTATCTTCTGTTTCTGTTTACACTGATATAAAGGGGTGGTCGGATCCCTCCTCCTTGCATTTCACTAACTGAGAGCTCATTTACATTCTGTTCATCCCCCGGTCGGCCGTATTCACGGAGCTTGCATTCCTGCCTCTCATTCAAAGTAAGGGACCGGCACATTTTCACTCTGCACACCCAGCAGAAACAAACTGCAGCAGATTCTACAATCAGAAAACATAACAGTTGTGTCTCGGTGCCTAACTCTTCTGCATAGAAGGGAGATCTGTGCCATTCATAGGAACACTGGATTCAACTGTAACAAATCTCCAGCTGTGAGAGGAGAAGAGTTCAGTTGCTCAGTCTAGATTGAATGCAGCCTGTGGTATGTATACAGCTCTTATAAATAAGACTGCATAGGGAGAGACACAGGGACATGTGGACTCAGAGTGGGGGAGGGGGGTCTCGGGAGCCAGCATGAACAGTGAAGGGGGGATGATGTCACCCTGCGTTTCTAGAGTTGAGAAGCTGATATCAGTATGAATCAGCCGAACTAAAGAAGCGATACATCCACTTTAATATTCTTTTGTTTCAGGTAGATATCTAAGCCTTTCTTAAAACTCCCAACTGTTCCTGCTGTGACCGGCTCCTCAAGCGGCTATTCCACAGATTTACAGTTCTTACAGTGAAGAATGCTTTTCTCCTCTGGAGATTGAATCCTTTTTTTTCCAGCCGAAAGGAATGTCCTCTTGTCTTTTGAGGGGGCTTTACATGAAATAATTTTTCCCCATACCATAGATACATACCATTTATATAAATTAATCATGTCCCCCCAAAGCTGTCTCCTCAAACTAAGATGCTCCATTCCCCTTATAAGTTTGGTTGCTCGTCTTTGCACTCTCTCTAACTCCATTACATCTTTTCTATAAACTGGAGTCCAGAACTGAACAGCATATTCAAAATTAGTTCGCACCAATGCTTTATACAGTGGTAGAGTTGAACCTCTCGATTTTTTAGAACTCGAGCCGAACCAAGCTTTTATGGTTCGTGTGAGTAAAATTCGCGTTTGAGACGTGCGCTCAACATGCCATATTTAGCCTCACATTTAGCTGCTTCCGGCACTTTTGGTGGCCATACAATCAGTGCACAACACAGAGGAGTGTCAAAAACATCACCACTGAGGGTGTAGGGGGTCTCATTGGCTGCTAAAAAACATGACCCTGTATGTATTTCACTGCATTTCCTTGTGAACACCATTAGCAGTGCTTAATGCACTGCTCTCTGCTTGAATGCATGCATGCAGGCACACGATTTCTCAGCGATTTAAGACAGGAAAAGCTGCCATTTAGATTAGTTAGGGGGGGGTGGGGTACAGCAAGCTTAGGGAATCATAGACAGCAATAGTTAGGGACTTTTCTATTGGTGGCTGCACCTTTCCCATCTTTATTCTGAGTGCTGGGGGTCCAGCTATTGCAGAAGACACCATTAGCAAATCTCCTATAGAAAGAAATCTATTTCAAATACTTGTTGCTTTTTGACAATTTTATTGAATTCCCTAAAAGTTCATTTTTGCTGTTTTGTGGGTATAGCTAGTGCAGAAGCCAAATCTTCAATAGAAAGAAATTTATTTCAAATACTATTTGCTTGCTGCAAATTATTGGGATTAAAGAAAAGTTCAGTTTTCCAGTGTTGGTGGTAGAGTTTTTGCATAAGAGACCATTACCAAATCTATACTTTTTTAATATTTATCTTCTTGAACATGGAGAGAACTAGAGGTAGTAAGCAAACAAGGAGGGGTGTAGGGCATGGAGCTAGAGGTATGAGACAAGACACTCCTTCCACTGCTCCAGACAATACACAAGCGAGCACATCGCCAGTCGCAGGACCGCCGGGCCTGTCATTGCTGGTTCGGTTCCCTATGAATCTCAGTACAGAAGAGTGTCGCCAATCTGTTCTTCAGTGGTTAACGCAACCTGCATCCAACGGTTTTACCTCCTCTTCCTCTCAGTCACGGCCACAAATGTCGTTGTTATCATCATCATCAGTCCAATCTGAAGCAAACATGGGCAAAATGTCACCCAATATACAGACCGCTCTAGATAATCCATATTCTGAAGACCTCTTTGATGACACAGAAGGCATTTCAAAAGATTAAGAGGCCAAAGAGGATGATTTTGTCTGCTGTGACGCCCAATCGCTGATGCCCTCAGTGGAGGAGAAGGAAGCTGGTCTGTTGGCAGAAATATCAAGCGGTCAGTGGTTCCTTGCTGTGCCTGTGGCTTCTAGTCCGCAGCTTGAGGATGTAGGATGTAGCCTGTAAGGAACAGAAACTCACCTGTGATGATGAAAGACATTGCGGATCCAGCGTGGTCTTTTCAGCAGCAGCTGGCAAGCACATCATCAGTGGAGGAGGAGGATGATGGAGTAGTGTCAGTGCTGGACTGGCATCAGAAAGGGAGAGGGCGGTCACACAAGTCCGCTGACATTACTTCATCAGCCGCGGTCAGTGGTGGTAGTGGGAACACCGATACTAGGTTTTCACAGTTGAAGAGGTTCAGGACCTGTGAAGCCACCAGCATGAACAGGCACATGCATATAAAGCATGAATTGCTGTGGAAGAATCACTTGGAGAATAAAGGCCATACAGGTTCTGGGCTTCCAACCACTGTGATATCTTCTGCCTCCTACTCCTCCACCACTTCCAAGCCCAAGCGGTCCTCTGCTGCCGATGTGCCGGAGAAGCATTAGCAAGCACCATCCCCAGTCCCAGACACGGTTGGCTGATTCCCACCACCAACAACACAGCCTATACCTTACCCTTCCACCACTGTGACCTGCATGCCATACGGCGGCCAGTCTGGCAGCCAGCCTTCTGTATACTAGGTGTGGGAGCAGAAGAAACACTTTCACCAAAACCATCCCAAAGCCAAGAGCCTGAATATCGGCATTGCCAGGCTGTTGGCCTTGAAAATGTTGCCTTTCCACCTGGTGGACACAGATGGGTTCTGCCACATCAATACCCTGGCATGCCCACAATATCAGATGCCAAGCAGCTGTACCTTCCCTGGCCAGCGACATTGCAGAAAAGATATCCAGTGCGTTGGCTGCATCTGTGTCCACAAAAGTCCATCTCACTACAGACACATGGACTAGTAAGCACAGTCAAGGGCGTTACATCTCACTGATTGCTCACTGGGTGAGTTTGGTGGATGACAGTGCCTCTGGTGATGGGTCTTTTCCGACACTCTTCCACACTGCAGGGATAGTGCAGAGTCCAAATCCCCAACCTCGATGGGTAGCATCACGTGCCAAGAGAAACCAGGCCATTCTCAAATTAATTTGTCTTCGAGACCGTCCACACACAGGTCAAAAACTGTGGATGGCTCTGCGCACTCAGTCCGGTCAGTGGCTGGGTGCTAAGAGCCTGGCGCCAGGCAAGGTGGTGTGTGACAATGGGAGAAATCTCTTTGCTGTCCTTAAGATCGGTAGACTTACGCACATCCCTTGCCTGGCACACATCATGAACCTGGTTGTGCAGGCCTCAAGCATGTTCTCGCTGCCACCAATGGTACTGCCGTCTAACCTAGTGGAACGGGAACCTCCATGCTCCCCATTGGCATGTTCTCGCTGCCACGCGTAACTTGAAGTTCTTGGGCCATGGTGCAAAAAGTGAAATGGGGCTTTTGCCAGTTACCATGTGTCATTTCCAATACTAGTGTTTTCTTATGTGTAAAGGGGCTTTTGGGACACCTCAGGATGCAGGGCCCCATAGCAGCTGCTACCGTTGCACCTCATATAGGTACACCCCTGCTTGCAAGCTGTCCTCATCTTTTCGGTTAGCCATTGAAAGGAAGGAAGTATTTTATCCTCTCAATTTTTTTACTGTCACTCTCAGAGCCAAATTTTCTTCACTAAGTTGTTCCACGTATCCTGTTTACTCTTCTGGATGCTAATTGCCGCTTCTCCTCACCTGTATAGGTATAAAAATTAACCTGAACATCTTCTCCCGTTGGCCTTAATGAGGTTCGAAATTCAAGTTCGGCTCGAACTTCGAACCGAACACCTCCAAGTTCGAGGTTCTCCTCAAACTCGAACTTTTTAGGGTTCGCTTATCACTAAAAAAAACAGAAACATGGCCATACTCACTGCTAGAAAAAGCTGAGATGAGTCTAAACACAGCACAGAGGCAGCACAAACCCCCATGCTATTTTTTGAGTAATTTTTTTCCCATTTTTCTGTGTATTTTGTGATTTTAAGGTAGTGTAGGGACCTCCAATAGATGAGGAGCCTTGATGGGGCTTGGAGGCTTACAATATAGTGGCCATTATGTTAACCAATACCTCATATTTTATATTGTTCCAGTATGTGAAAATAGTTTTTTTTTTTTTCCTTGCCCAACAGTAATGGGGAATGGATGCAAGTAGAATACCAGCAGCCGCCCCCCCATGCATGGAAGGTGTGCAAGCGGCTGGCTTACGGGTATTTTTGTATCTGTATAGTTTCCCAACGTATGGTACTGCGGCTTTTTTACTTTTTTGCATGCTATGTGAATAGATGTCAATTTAAGGTGCAGCTTTCATCCACCTAGTGGAGAGACAAATGGGTTACCACCCATCAGCTGCACCTGGGTATTTTTCTCTAATAGCATGGGGGTTTGTGCTGCCTCTGTGCTGTGTTTAGACTCATCTCAGCTTTTTCTAGCAGTGAGTATGGCCATGTTTCTGGTTTTTTGAGTAATTTTTTTCCCATTTTTCTGTGTATTTCGCTTATCACTAATCAATAGTAAATTTCAAAGTGTTTTCCAACCAAAGGTTGAACGTTTCAGGTTTTTTTACAGCGAAAAACCTGACTGTGCAAAATACGGATTGTATAAACTACAATCCGTATTTTCTATTGCAGTTAATAGGAATGGTTTGCTTTCAGTTTAGACAAGTATTTCAAGTAATAATCTGTGTGAATCCCGACTTCACTCATCATGTGGACGGATCCTAAGCCTCTGTGATCACATTGCATTTGGCAGACGTAATATACATGAACCCGGGGGTATTTTATATCCTGCATGCTTTCCATTTTCTATGCTGGTTACATTATATGCTTTTACTAATGCATTGCTAATGTATTAGGACAAAAAACAAACTTTACCCTGACAGCTGGGCAGTCTCTACAACTAACAGAAGCTACAGTAAAGAGAAAACTGATCATCAGGAGTATTTTTTGTTCAGTTATAACAGATTTATTCCTTTCCCCTTTCCCGCCGTCAGTGTTCGGGAAAATACTTTGGGAAAGTATTTTAAATACAAAATACAAAATACTTATGACTGAAGTATTTTAAATACAAATACTAAATACTTGCATCCCAAAGTATTTTAAATACAAATACTAAATACTACTTCAAAAGTATTTTCCCAAATACTAAAATACTTGAAAAATTTAAACAAAAAATGTAATAAAAACAAAAAATGGATCAGAGGTCCATTAGCTCACTAGGATTAGCATCTACCCTGCAGATAAGTCAGTGGCCAGGATTCATTGTGTCCGACTCCTATAGAAGATGTCTGTCACATGGAGGAGAGGATGCTACAGTAAAGAGAAATATACAGGTACCTTCCTTTACACTGTGTTCCAAATTATTATGCAAAAAGTGTTTAGGAGTGATAAGGTAAGAATTTTTTTGTTTGTCAGTTAGACTCATTGATGGTGATGTGTGTCAGGGCTCTTTATATCACTGAAAGCATTTGCAGACACCTGTGCTAATTAGTTTGACAGATGTGCCCAATTAAAGGCAAGACTTTTAAGAAGGCTGTTCCACATTATTAAGCAGCCTACATTTTCAGCCAAAATGGGAAAGAAAAAGGATGTGTTGGCTGCTGAGAAGCAACAAATTGTGGAGTGTTTAGGTCAAGGCATGACTACAATCAACATTGCCAAGACACTTCATTGTGATCATCGCACAATCAAGAAGTATGTACAGTAGCTGATTCACAGCACACATGTGTGCGTGCTGATAAGGGAAAATTGAGGACTCTTTCCAACAAGCAATTACATCATGTGAGCAGCTGCAAAAATGCCTCGTCATAGCAGCAGACAAGTTTTTGAAGCTGCTGGTGCCTCCAGCGTCCCCCGAACAACAAGATGCAGGGTCCTTCAGAGGTTTGCAGCTGTGCGTAAGCCATCCTGTCGACCTCCTCTATCCACTGCACACAAGAAGAAAGGGCTCCAGTGGGCCAAACAATACATGAAGACTGACTTCAAAACTTCAAAACTGTTTTGAAGTTTTGAAGTCAGTCTTCATGTATTGTTTGGCCCACTGGAGCCGATGAGTGCCGTGCAACACTCAATGGTCCAGATGGATGGGCTGGAGGATGGATGGTTGATGGACACCCTATGCAAACACGGCTACGGCGCCAACAAGGAGGAGGTGGAGTAATGTTTTGGGCTGGATTCATGGGGAGAGAGATTGTTGGCCCCTTTAGGATCCCTGAAGGTGTAAAGATGAACTCCATAATGTATGTGGAGTTTCTCAAACAGCACTTCCTGCCATGGTTCAAGAAGAAGAACCGTGCATTCTGCAGCAAGATCATTTTCATGCATGATAATACACCGTCTCATGCTGAAAATAACACATCTGCATCTCTGGCTGCTATGGGCATAAAAGGGGACAAACTTATGGTGTGGCCCCCATGCTCTCCTGACCTCAACCCCATTGAGAACCTCTGGAGCATCATCAAAAGGAGTGTCTATGATGGCGGGAGGCAGTTCACATCTAAGGAACAGCTCTGGGAGGGTTTTCTGTACTCATACAAAACGATTAAAGCAGAAACCATCCAAAACCTGACAAATTCAATGGACGAGAGAGTTCAGAAGCTCATAGGGGTCCTATGTGCACATGTAACATCACCTCGAATAAAGTTTTGACTTGAAAACTGTTTGATTTCAATTTGTAATAACCTGCTAATGCTTATAATTTCACAAATGACCATTTTTTGGATCGTTATAAAAATGAAAAGGTTGAAAACTCTGCTGTGCATAATAATTTAGAACATGCCTTTTGAGTGCATTTTGAGGTTTTTTTTGTATAAAATATACTGTTATCATAGGCAGTTTGTTCAAAAATCTTTCAATTATACTCTAATAGTTGATGACTGGAAAATTACAATGACTGCAATTCATATGGGTAATTTTGGAAAATAAGAGAAAATATTATTTGCATAATAATTTGAAACAAAGTGTAGTTACTATGCCAATTAATGTCAGGCATTTAGGGATATTAATTTAGTTTCAGTAACTCCATGTGCTTCACATTAATAGCAGTTAACCCCATCATGTCCCTCATATTAATCCCTATGTGCCTTATATAAGGGTTACTAATATGTGAGAAACATGGGGGTACTAATAAAGGACCTTAATTATGAAGATACCTAATTATTTCCTCCATATCTCTCACATATCAGTAAGTCTTATGTGAGGCACGCAGGGGGTTAATGTGAGGGACATGATGGGGTTAACTGCTATTGCTATGAGGCACATGGAGCTACTAAGCTGTAATGCACATGACCAGACTTTGTATCGGCAATGGTGGATTTCCCCCCCTCGGCTTATACTCGAGACAATACTGTACGTTTTCCCAGTTTTTTGTGGGAAAATTAGGGGCCTCGGCTTATATCCGGGTTGGCTTATACTCGAGTATATACGGTAATTTTACGGAATAGATTACGCGATCGGGATGATTAAAAACTAAAAATAAATCACGCTTCACTACAAGGCGGACTTGCGTTGCTGGAACGCGCTGGAATTTTCCCTCCTCTCGTCGCACCTCGCACGAGATACAAGAAACGAGAGTGATGACGTGACTCGCACGGTTGTCTTTTTTTTAAGTGCGGTGAGGCGGGTTATTTTAAATTACAACATTTGTTTTGAATTTAGAAAGTAATAAAAATACTTAAAATACTCCCTAAAAGTATTTTAATTACAAATACAAAATACTGAATAAAAAAAGTATTTTGATTACAAAATACAAATACCTGACAAGTATTTTAAATACTATTTTAATTACTTGTATTTTAAATACTCCCGAACACTGCCCGCCGTGTACCATAAATTTACGTGGTGGTGCTGTCTACCTGCTGTTAGATACAACTGACATCCGCTGCTAATAGCAGGAATCAGAGCTGACTCTGATTCCTGCTGTTTAATCCTTGTTGACGAGGCATCTATTTAAATGAGGAATGGTGTGCAGCAGCATTCCTCATTCATATAGATGCCTCGGCCGCAATCGGGTGCCAAGCTTTTGCTATATCAGCAAGAAGTCTAACTAAGGCTTCCTTGGGTGCCATGTTACTGTACCCATTATGGGAGCTCTATCTTGGTACACCCTTTTGCATTACATGCTTAATGCAGAATGTATACTTGTGACTGCGCTCCCTTGCGGTCAAGTGCCCCAATTGGATTACATGTAAAAAAAGTTTTAAAAATGTAAAAAAAGATATTAAAATATAACACCTCCCACCGCCCTTTTTGGCATTTTACAAATAAAAAAAGAAATAAAAATGTACATATAGGCTCACATGTATGAAAGCTGTCTAGGCCTAAGACTTTCTTTGTTGCTCATAGCAACCAATCAGAGCTCATAGCAACCAATCAGAGCTCCCCTTTCATTTTTTCAGAGCACCATAAAAAATGAAAACGGAGCTCTGATTGGTTGCTATGGGCGCTGATTGGTTATTATGAACTCTGATTGGTTGCTCTGAGCTGCGATTGGTTGTTTTGGGCAACAAAGAAAATCTTAGACCTAGACAGTTTTCATACATGAGGCTAATACTTGGTATCACTGCATCCGTAAAGTTCAGATCTATTAAAAGATAACAGTATTCATAGCCTATGTTGAAAACCAGAAAAAAAAAAAAATTTCAACGCCAGAATTGTGGGGTTGACTTTGGTTATTTTGTGTCCCTAAAAAAGTGGAGTTAAAAGTGATCTAAAAGTCTCATGTATCCCGATGTGGTGCGGATAAAAAAAACAAAAAAGTTATTAGTCACAGAAAATGATGCTGCAGTGCTTATTTAAAAGATTTTAATAATTTTTTATAAGTGCTAAAATATAATAAACACTCTGCAAATTTGATATCATCGGAATTGTAGCGCCCTGCAGAATACAGGAAACACATAATTTACAGTATGGGCAATAAAGACAGTCTTACACCTAGACAGTTTTCACACATGAGACCCAAAGTTTCCAGGCCACAATGCAGACTCTACAAAAGGGCTCCCACCTACCAAGTGTCAT
Source organism: Phyllomedusa bahiana (assembly GCA_025379985.1). Lineage (NCBI taxonomy): Eukaryota > Metazoa > Chordata > Amphibia > Anura > Hylidae > Phyllomedusa > Phyllomedusa bahiana. The sequence goes on from JAODAL010002566.1 coordinate 186,992, forward strand.
TTGTAATACTGGTGTCTTATTTTGTAGCAGAGAGGTCTTTGCTCCCCCGTAGACTCCAGGGCCCGGTAGCGACTGCTTCCTCTAAACCCCTATAGCTCTGCCTCTGAACAATATACTGTCACTATGTAATGGCGCATAGAAGAATGCAGGCTTGGACTGGCCCACGGAAGTAGAGGAAACCCCCAATGGGTCCCTGAGCATGGTGTTTTGTAAAGGAGCTCTAGAATGGGCCCAAATAATGAACTCCATTGGTGGGCCCCAAGAATTAGTTTTACTGTTGGGGCTGAAAAATCAGCTCCACTGGTGAGCCCCAAGAATCAACTCCACTGGTGGGCCCCAAGAATCAACTCCACTGGTGGGCCTCAAGAATCAACTCCACTGGTGGGCCCCAAGAATCAACTCCACTGGTGGGCCTCAAGAATCATCTCCATTTGGGGGGCCCCAAAAAATCAACTCCACGGGGGGCCCCAAAAGTATCAACCCACTGGCGACCCCCAAAATAAACCTCCATTGGTGGACCCCAAGAATAAATCCACTGGTGGCCCCCCCCCAAAAGAATCATCTCCACGGGTGGCCTCAAAAAATCAACTCCACAGTGGGCCCTAAGAATCAACCCCCAGGGGGGGGCCCCAAGTTTTGGGTAAAGTGTAGGGGGGGTTTTGAAAACATTAAACCCTTTTTCAAATGTTTAAAACCCCTTGATTTATCAGAAACGGGAAAATATATACGGGTGTGCATAAATATTCTTTTTTCCTTTTACCCATTACCTTTTTTAATTCAGATAAAAAAAGTTTTGGAATGCATACTTATATGTAAGGAAACTCCCTTCGGTGATTTTTTCTGAGAGAGGCAAAAACCCATTACTGGACTATAATGGCTCACAAAATTAGCTTTAAAGAAAAAGCAACAAAGATGGCCCCAAGAAGTATTTTTTAAACCACACTGGACAAACAATCCCTTTGGGGAAATGTTTTTGCTAACGGTGCAATTTTAAAGCAACGCAGCAGAAAGATGGGTGATTAACCCCATATAGAAAAGTATTTGATTTCCTTAAAAACCTTGCCTCCCCAAAAGCAAATTTTAAAAACCAATGATCAAATAACAAAATGAATACGTACACCACTAAAAAAAGCCCTGTATTTCCCTGGTTTTAAAATCAAACTCCCTTTCCAGCAAACGGGGTTGTGTTTTTGGGAGTGTAATTCTCGGAGCTTACTTTTTTACAGCAAATTTTTACCATAATTTGGAACAAATAGCAAGGGATCAGGAAGGGTTTAAAAAAGGGAAATTTACAAAACCCTTACCCTTTTGGTGCCGTGCTCTCTTCGAACTGAGGGGCCCAAGGAGCTAATCGCAGGTGTGGAAACCCGAAAACTGACAGCCACCCATCACCGAGTGCCCACCCCATTTCTAGCTTTAAACAGCCCGGGGGTTTGGGCCCGGGTTTTAAAAAATTTCTGCCCCACATCCGGCTCAGAAAATTGGGTGAAGATTCGGGTTTTTGGTTGTGTTCCCCTCGCCCCTGTGGGTTCCTGTCTGTATGCCCCAGGTCTGGCCCTTAGGGGTGGTTGGAATGTGCGTATTCATCACGTACATTGTCTGGGGTAGCCCCTTTGTTATTCTGTATTTTTTTAATATCGGTTATGGGGTTTGACGGGAATAGTTTTTTTCCCATTTCTCTTTTTACTTCGGTAGGGGGGTTGCTGGCGTTGTTAGGTTAGTTAGTAAGTGAAAAATTTTTGTAGTTATTTAAAAGTCGCTTTTGGCCGGGGTGCCCTGTACAACCTCCCTGTGTGAGGCTTTGGAGATTTTGTGTGCCAAAGTGACCCTTATGTGACCTATAGTGAGACTTTGGGGTGCCTTGGGGAAAAGGCCTTATGTGACTTGTAGTGCAATTTTTGGGAGCCCCCAGTGACATTTAGGGAGATTTAAAGGGGCCCTTGGTGTGTAGAAAAGGGGAAAGTGCCCGGGAATTTGGGTTGTTTGATGAAAGCGCTTTTTCGACGCGCCGGTCCCACGAAAGTCGGGGTTAGTTAGTGCGCAATTATCTCGGGTTTCCAGGGAGTTGGATGTTGTTTTTAAACCCACAAAAATTACAGTCTGTATGTATACTTCCTCTTTTAAATACGCAGTAAGGATTCCAACACAAGTTTCTCTATTACACAGGCTGAAACCCGAAAGACTGTCAGTCTTTTTTTTTAAGTGAAAAAACCAAACCATCCATACCCCAGCCCCTTCAAATACAACCCTTATTCAGGGGTTTAAACTCCCCGAGTGCGTCTCTTTAAATGCACAGATATGGGGGAGCCAGCACCACGCCCCGTTTTGTTTTTGGCCCTATTATGCCTACTTTCAAGAAAATGTTTATTTCAAAAAAAAAATTTGGGACTCCCATTGTGGTCGCAAAATTCCTTTTTCTGGGGAATACTGTTTTTGTGGGGGAGGGCGGCCCTACTCCCAACCCCCCTCCCTGCTTTTTTCCCTACCCCACACTCCCGGAAAGCCACCCCATTTTGGGGGTAACCACCCCCCCCCTTTTCCTGCCGGAGATACTAAACAAAGCCCTCCCCCTTTTCCTAAAACAGGCGGCCATATTGGTACATCAATTCCCCTTTTTCCTTTTGTTGGCCATATTCCCTGGGGGCCATTTCCCCCACTTCCGGGCGGCCCATGTTGCTACACCGATTTCCATTTCCCAATTGGGCCAGTTTTTTCATTCCGGGCCCGGGTACGACCTGGGGCCATCTTGATTAAAACCAATTTTTCTTCCAAAATTTTTCCCCCAAGGGATGCACCGCCCCCCAATCATGCAATCATTGTGGTGCCCCCAGTATCCCAAAACCACTTACCCTCTGCTCACTGCATCAGGAACCTTTTATATACCTTCCTCATGGGTTCCCCCTTTTTTTTACATTGGGCATGCCGAGGATACTTTAGAGGATTTTTAAAATTGCCCATTGCTGCCAGGCTCTGATCCTTTGAACCCTGTTTCTCTCTTGCCCTTCCGAAACCCAAACAACCAACCCAAAAAACACCCCTCTATGTACCTTTTACTCCTTCTCAGGTAAAACCTGCTGGGGCCCCAAATTTCCGGGGCCCCGACATGAATCCCATGCCATTTTTCCGTGCCAAATTTTCCCCAAAAACAGAAAACTTACTCCCGCAAAATGGAAAAAATCAAAGCCATGTTTTCCCAAAATTAAGGCTGGGGGTTCCTTTTATTGGGCCCATCATTAAATCAGATCCAAGAAGACCAAAAATTTAGGATACCTCTGTTTTTTCATCCGGGAAAAATTTTGTCTCGCCTTCCCTTCCCGGGGAAAGAAAAGTTTGGGTGAATTTTTGTCAGTTTCCTTAAAATCCAATCAAGGGGAAAACGAAACGTTGAACAAAAATTTTTCCCTCATAAAACTTCTTTGTTTCATGATAAGGGTTTGACATGAACTCAAACCCCCACAAGATCCTCTTTGCTAAAATTTTTCCCTTTTTTTAAAAGGGCTCCTTAAACCCCTTCGTGAATATTTTTTAAAAAACCTCCCCTTTCAGGGGTAGCGGGAATTTTCCTGGAGGGAACTTCTTTTCCATTGCCAAGGCCCCCGGGTACCCCCTTCCCAAAGCTCAAGCGATTGCTTTTAAACAATCTATTAAAACCATCTTTTTACAATTTAAACCCCAACAAATCTATCCAGGATATTTCACTACTGGCCTTACTTCCAGGGTCCCCCGCCCTGGTAGATTTGGACGTGCTCTGAAATATGGGAAATTTTTGCGAAGGGGCGGGGGTGTTTTCAAAGATTGTAACACTAAAGCCCCCGGGGGGGGCCAACCGAGGGTTTAACATCCACAAAAACGGGAGACCCCCACTTTGCAGGGAAAAATCCATACCCCCCCCTGGCCTTTTTTAACAGGAAACTCAGTTTTAAAGTTTTTTGCCCAAAGCTTTTTTTCAGTGTCCTCTGCACAAAAAACAGCCAATCTCTATTTGCCTTCACCTTTCTTGGGACCCAACTAACATGGACGAGAACGCGCCAAGAGGCCCCGAACTCTCCCCAAAACCCAATTTACCCCAATCTGCAACCTGTCTTCAAACCCGGGTTTTTTGGGAAAATCTGAAATTAGATCCCTGAATATGTGGATGACTTTTCCTTTGTGCAATGATCTGTCGCCCGCCGACCCCCTCTCTGATCTTCTTTAACACTTTTTCTTCTATCAACTGCAAAGTTTCAAGCCCCAAAATCAAAAAGGGGGAGAAAAATTTTGGGGTTTTTTGGGACCTGGGATATCATATGGCACCAAAAAAAAATTTTCGAGAAAGGGATAACCTGGGGAAGTCCAAATTTTCTCACCTGCCCATCTAAAAAACTACAGGGGAAATTTTTAGTCCCCAAGCATTCTGTCGCTATTGAATACCCCAAAGCTTCTGCTTTGATGCAAAAATCTCTATGCCCCTTCCGGGCATTTCTTAAATCACAGAAATCTCCCTGAGGGGCGAGGCCCGCTTCCTGAGACACAAAGAACTTTTTTCTCGCAGTCCGATCTGGGTTTTCCCCAGACTACTCACAACCTTTTAACCTACCTGCCCCGGAAAACGTTGTTGCCCGCACAATCCTTTTTTTTACCAAACTCAAGACAACAATTTGGGGGGTCCTTGGGCTATCTTGGAAACCCCATGACCCCAAAGGATTCCCGAAAACAATCCAGCAACCTCACATTAAACCCAAACGGGGGGAAAAACTCTTTCGGCTACAATGACCATTACTGAAATTTCCCAAAAAAATTTTACCTTTAAAAGGTGGGAAAATCCACAAACCCCGCCACCCTGCTTCCCCTTCAAAAGGGGGAAAAATGGAGACCCGAATACCACAAAAAGTAGAAAATGAAGATACTTCAATGATCAGAATGGGCCTTTAACAAAAGGAAGCTGAAAACTCCCCTCTTCCCACTGTCCTTTTACATCCCAAAATGGGGGATCCAGATTAAGTCTTCTTCACAGGGTGGATCCAGATTTGCAGATGAAAAAAGGGAAAGAAATTTCCCTACAGGATTTGCTGTGGGTTTCCTTTTCATGAAACCATAAATGCTGTTTTTTTACCTTCTAGGATGTCAGCCCAAAATCGCAGACCCCCAGGGTTGACTGAAACTTGCAAGCCGCTGAAGGAAAGACTGTTTAACTATACATCAACTCGCCTACAAAGTAAAAGGGGTTTGCCCATTTACATCGTCTTAAGGGGGGCCCCCGCGGGGGTTTCCAGACAGTTTGTGGGAAAGCCCAAACAAGAACAACAAAGCCATTTAGGCCTTACTGTACGTCCCCAGCTTCTGCCCAGGGGCTGTTTTGAAGATCAGAGCGCAGGGAAAAGAAGAGAAGGGGAAGTAAAAGGCAATACAACGCTTATCAGGCTGAAAAGGCGTAGCTTGTTCCCAGAATTCAAAGGAAAGCAGGGGGGGGGGGTTGATGTCCAACAGAAAAAAAAGACAGAAGGAAAGAAGTTTAAAAAAGAAAAAAGAGGAAAGAAGAAGATGGAAACAAATCAAGGACAAAAAGCTGAACCCAGATGTTAATTTGAATTAACAAAAATTTAAACCCAATAAATCCAAGGAAAAAAGGGGTTGGGAGGAAGAAGGGAGGGATACACCAAGATGGTTTTTGGAGAAAAGATGATTAAAAAATTTGCTTACCAAGAGCATTGTATCCCGCTTATACAATGGGCTTTTTTTGGTAAATTACATAGGAACAAACCAGATGATCTCTTCAATCAACAGGAATCTTGCACCCCGAATTCCCTTACAGCAAATAACTGATCAGAAGATTAAAAAATGCATCTCTTGCAACCCGGAAAAATTAGTTTAAACACAGAAGAAGCAACAAATTGAACCTCTGTACCCTTTCCAACGGATCCAGATCAACCACATTGAATTACCCAAGAGTGGAAATACATTTTCTCAAAAGGCCGAGGCCTACCCCTCCCCAATATTA
>JAODAL010002567.1:0-192938 GCA_025379985.1 Phyllomedusa bahiana
GACTTATACAGGGGGTTATGTGTTTCAAGGTGCCTTGCCCCATAAAAAGTTTGGAAGTTTGTTAATATTACTATGTAGGAAGGAGCTTAAAAATAAATCCTAGCATTGAAGGAAGACATTTAGATGTGCAGGTTCTTCAATAAAAGTCATTGAAACCTTAAACTTTGAGATGTTTCTTCCAGAGTTGTTGGTTATTTTTTTTTTTTTTGTTTTTGTTTTGTTTTGTTTTTTATTTATTTTCTATATCAATATTTAAAAAAAAATCTTGAAGTCCAGCTGTTTTCACTTTGGCCACTAGGCCTAATAATAATTTGACCCTTCCTGTTCTGTAGAGAAAACCTTTCAGCAGTCTCCTCATTATTTGTACAGACAGGGTTACACTGAAAGGTGACACCAATGTGTATAGATCGTACAGTATCCACCAGTCACAATAGCAGATGGTCACAACTCCCCCTCTCCATCTCCCTGCACACTGACTTCTTCTCACATCGCAGAGCATGCCTAGAAAACTCTTCTATATAAGTGTATGGGTCTGCTCCTGTTCCCAGAATCCTATGAGTATGAAGGTGCTGTAAAGCATCTCTCTAAGTGCTGTTAAAAGTAGATTGGGCAAGATGGCTTCCCTCCTAATCATATGCAGAAAATATAAATAAAAAATCTACAATAAGAAAATAAAAATGGTTAAGAAGAAAAGAATATTATCAGTATATTGTTTTAATTATTAAAAAATGGTGACAGATTGGAGGGAAAGACATACAGAAATCAGTAAAGTCTTGATTGAAGACAAATTACTGTTGGAAGTGGCACAGGAAGACTGAAGAAAACCAAGTATGCTACTCAATGAGTCATTCTTTACCAAATGGTGGATGCCAGATGGCCACTTAGCTTTGACAGTGATGGGCTATAAGAAAACATATTTGTTAGTCACATAAGCACCAAAACTGACGCATGAAGAACTGACAAAAAATGCATGTATCTATATGACATAAGATAAACTGGTCCTGGATTCTTTATGTCATGCTAGTGAAAGGGGCCACATTTCATTTAAAGAATATGAGTACTTGGAAACTTCAGGTGGGTTGATGGTTGTGTAAAACTGGGTAGTCAATCAGACCTCCGAGACACATGAATAGGACTGGTTATCCTTGAAGCCAAAGTTTATAATGCATCAGGGGTCTCCACAGTCTCATAATGTCTAATCCAAGGCAGAAGGGGAACAATTAAAACAATAAGTAAAAGGTCAGTATCATCTGAGCAGTCATGATTTGCTCTTACACAACTTTCGACTAGAGGTTAGCTCTCAACACATTACATCTGCAACTACGTAAAACATTCAATTGAAACGGAGCGTTTCTAGATATGTTCATAACCTTTTCCAATTTGACAAGTTGAATGTGAAGTACTAGAAAGTTCAACAGCTTTTTTTTTACGAACTTGAAGTGGAAACAGAAAAAAGTATCAGTTTTCTAGATGAATATAACAATTAAAGGAGTTGTCTCACTACAGGCTTTCAGCCTACCTCAGTGTGTCTGGCACCATAGGATTTTTGAATTCAGGGGCGTGCTTCTTGTCTGCCTCTTCTCCTCCCCCTTCCCCCTTCCCCTCAGCACACAGACAGCGCTCCTCCTCCAACTGCAGTAACTTCTATACAGCAGGGGGAGGGAGAGGGGGTTTGCTGCCAGAGTTAACCCTGTGTGTGCCTGCCTAGGACTGATGCAGGCTGCTCACTGCTGGATCAGCTGCACTGTGCTGCTGTGTCTGAGCTCTTGCTGCTCCTCTCCACAGGAGACAGGAGAGGGCTGACCTATGAGTGTGGAGAGGTCTGTGAAGGTGTGTATGCTAATAGCAGAGCAGGGGGGATGCAAGTGTTCCTATACCCCCTGCTTAGCATACAAATATCCACGGACATCTCAAGCAACAACAAACAAACCCTGTTCTGTGCTGTCCTCCCATCAGAACAGACACAGGGCAGCTGTGAAGTGAGTTACTATAATCACGATGTGTCACTAATACAGCAGAGCAGGGAGGGGTATGAACCATTCACATGCCCCCCTGATCTGTTCTATTAGTATAGTCAAAGCTCCACAGACACATGGTGATTATAGTAACACACTTCACTGCTGTCACATCGTACTGACCACACATCAGCCTCACCTCTGCTCTCCTAAATCTGTGTAGAGAGCAGAAGGGAGCAGGCACACACAGGGTTAATCCAGGTAGCACAGCTACACAGATGCAGAAGCCCTCCCCCTCTCCCTCCCTCCCCCTCCCCTAAAGAAGCATCACAAGTGGCCTCATACTGTGTGGGAGGGGCTCTGTGCTCTGACCTGTATTGAGAAGCTGATGAGTCACCAGCACTGGCAGCCAGTGAGAGAAAAACCAACAGGTCGGTGGCTATAGTGATTTGAGGAGCTGATGCACTCCTACTACCAGGGATAACTCAAAATCAGTAGGACATTTGTAATGAACATATATTGCAAAGCTGCTTGTTTTTTAAAGATCTTTTAATTAAAATCCCATAATTGTAGCGAGACAACCCCTTTAAATGTACAGTTAGGTCAATATATAGTTGGACACTGACACAAAAAAAAATTTTGTGGCTGTTTACTGAAACATATTCAAGTTATAGTTATATGATGTACATGGACAGAAAGTCCAAACTTTCAGCTTTCATTTGAGGGGATCCACCAGACGCTGTGTTTCCTCCTTTTAATGCATTGCCAGGCCTTTACTGCAGCTGTTTTCAGTTGCTGTTTGCTTGTGGGAATTTCTGTCTGAAGTTTAGTCTTTAACAAGTGAAATGCTGTTCAGTTGGGTTGGGATCTGGTGACTGACTTGGCCATTCAAGAATATTCCACTTCTTTGCTTTAATAAACTCCTGGGTTGCTTTGGCTTTATGTTTAGGGTCATTGTCCATCTGTATTATGAAACACTGACCAATTAATTTTGCTGCATTTGGCTGGATTTGAGCACACAGTATGACTCTGAATACTCTCCAGGATGTAGGTGTATCAATATCGAAATCTACCATAAAGAGAAGACTGCATGAAAGTAAATACAGAGGATTCACTGCACAGTGCAAGACACTCATAGGCCTCAAGAATAAAAAGACTTGATTGGACTCTGCTAAATAACATCTAAAAAAGCCAGCACAGTTCTGGAAGAATATTCTTTGGACAGATGAAACCAAGATCAACCTCTACCAGAATGATGGAAAGAAAAAAGTAAGGTGAAGGCGTGGTACAGCTCCTGATCCAAAGCATACCACATCATCTGTAAAACACAGCAGAGGCAGTGTGATGGCTTGGGCATGCCTGTCTGCCAGTAATACTAGGTCACTAGTGTTTATGGATCATGTGACATGGGACATAAGCAGCAAGATGAATTCGGAGGTAGTCAGAGACATGCAGTGTTCTCAAATCCAGCCAAATGCAGCCAAACTGATTGTTTGGAATTTCTAATACAGATGGACAAAGATCCAAAACATAAAGCCAAAGCAACCCAGGATATTATTAAAGCAAAGAAGTGGAATATTCTTGAATGGCCAAGCTAGTCACCTCATCTCAACCCAATTGAGCAGCATTTCACTTGTTAAAGACTAAACTTCAAACAGAAAGGCCACAAACAAACAGCAACTGAAAAACCACTGCAGTAAAGGCCTGGCAGAGCATTACAAAGAAGGAAACGCAGCGTCTGGTGATGTCCATGAGTTCAGGACTTAAGGCAGTCATTGCCAACAAAGGGTTTTCAACCAAGTATTAGAAATTAACTTTTTATTTACAATTATTTAATTTGTCCAATTATTTTTGCTCTATTTAAAAACAGTTGGGCACATGTTATGGAGCTGAAACTCCTAAACCCTTCATCCAAATGTGGATACCCTCAAATAAAAGCTGAAGGTCTAGGCTTTATGTCCATATCCATTATATAAATATAACTTGAATTTGTTTCAGTAAACGGGTACAAAAAACAAATTTTGTGTCAGTTTCGAAATATATATGGACCTAACTGTATGTAAAATCTAAAAAATACACTTTCAATTGAGCCCTTGGATTCTGGGACAGGAGGGCGTGCATCTGATGTGACAAAGTGGTGCTGCTTGGTTCCTTTTCATGTGGATCAGATCAATCATGTGACCTGTGTAGCCAATCACTATCTAGAGGGGGTCTTGTAGGATCAAATGAATGAGGTACCTGACATCATCACTCCAGATCTAGTAGAGGCCCACCATGCATAGGGGATTTTAACAGGTCAATTTTTTTTTTTTTCTATACCATTTGCTGCTCTAAATGTAGGGATGCCCAGAGCAGTCACAGAGTGGCCATGATGAGGCTGAGAACCACTGCGGCACCCCACAATAAGTATTTTCAACCAGCTTCATAATAAGTAGCATGAATTTTATTTGAACACTCCCAAAACTGCACAGCCACTAACAAGCAGGGAGCACAGATGAAGATTGATTGCTAAAGGTCACGCAGTTTTGCGTTTGTTCACCTGCAAATCCTTGCGGTGGATCAGTAAGTGACAGTCCCTGTTGTGAGGTGCCACGGTGATTCTCAGCCACCTCATGCCACTATGTGACCGCTCCATGTATTCCTACCCTTAGGCTAAGATCATGGACAATCTCTTCAGATTTAGTTGTCAATAACATGTTCCAAGGATTACTCTATCAACATAGGGAGGGTGTACTTACATAGCTGTGTTCCTGCTCACAACAGAGGATGGAGCTGCTAATATAAAAACCATGTGGCTTGAAACTCTGTATGCCTTTGTATAAAACTAAATGCATACAGCAAAAGTCTCTAGATGCCTCGACAGCTCCACAAAACGTGAGAATTGTAAAGAGATGCCTCTGTGATCCTTATCTTTGGAGTCCCAAGCATGGACATGGTTTATGTTTCAAAGTGTCAGCATGACATGTTTTTTAACTATTTACCCATTTTAGTACACACAACACTGTGCAAAAGTTTTAGGCAGCTTTGGAAAAAATGCTGCCAAATAAGAATGCAATCAAAAATAGAAGGCTTAAAGGGGTTGTCTCACTACATTGATTCATGTTACCTCAGTCCTGTTTTCTTGTTTCCATTTTGAATTCAGGGGCGTGTTTACTGGCTTCCACTAGGCTGCAGTAGAAGTCAGGTCTGTAGCTATAGCAATCAGTGCTGGCAGCCTATCAGGAGAGAGCAAACAGGTCTGTAGCTATAGCGACCTGAGGAGCTGGTAGAGCCCATACAAGATATCTAGGAATAGGAAGGACACTGTTAATGGACATATATTGCAAAGTTACTTGTCTTTGCAAGATCGTTAATATAAAAAGCAATCCTTGCAGTGAGACAACCCCTTTAATGGTGCTTTCACACAGCACAGTTTTGGTGCAGTTTTAACTGCGCTCCAATTAAACTGCCTTTATTACCAGCAAGCTTCTTTCAGTTGTCTAAATTATTCAGAAAGGTGTTTCTAGTAAGTAATCAATGACACTGTGTGAAGTCTTGTGGATTACAGACACCCTAACTGATTACTCACTTTCCAAACAGTTTAGATAAGTGAAAGAAGCTTGCTGGTTGTAAAGGCAGTTTAATTGGAGCACAGCTACAAACTGCACCACAACTGCGCTGTGTGAAAGCACCTTAATGGTTAATTTATATCAATTAATAAAATTATATAAATTAATTAATTAAAAAAATAAGATATGTACAATTAATAGAATTAATAAAATAATAATTAATAAAATTAATAACATTTAAAAAATAAAACGCAAAGTGAATGAACAAAAGAGAAATCAAAATTGAATATCTGTTGCGACCTCACTTCTTGCACTCAGTTTTAGAAGGAACTCGACATAGAGGTTGCTCCAAACATCTTGGAGAAGTGATCAAACATTTTTTGTCCAGACCATCTGTCTCTTCATGTAATCCCAGACAGACTCGATGATGCTGAGGAACCAACTCATCACTTCCAGGACTCCATAGACAAAGGGTGTTCACACCAAATATTCATTAGATTTTGTTTTTTCCATTGTTCTTTCACTTTGCATTTTGTTAATTGACAAAAAAATAAACTATTAACACTTCACTTTTGAAAGGATTCTTACTTTATGGCATTTTTTCCACACCTGCCTAAAACCTTTGGTTAAAGGAAGGATTTTTTGGTGCACATTTTTAGACTAGCGATGCATGTTCAACCTTAATAGATACGAACGACGGGCTTCATGAAATAGTTGCAGGTTACCTGGTGCCAACCATGCTGCAAAATTTAAGGGTAAAACACCAGCAGAAGTTTGGCCTGGAAAGGGGAGAAGCTGCCACGGCTGAGAAAGATTAGTCTATCGTGTGGCTTCTCCTTGCCCTCTCAGCTTAACTGACAGCTCTCTCCCATGTTTGCCTATATGGAGAGAGCTGTCAGTTGAGCTGAGGGGATGGTGATAAGCTGCACAATGGACTCATCTTATCTCTCTGGACCATTATGGCTTCTCCCCATACTCGGCCAACACTGGATTTATTTTTTTTTTACCCTGAAACACTTCACAGTAAAACCGTCATGGTTGGAACCATTTGACCTGCAGCTCATCATTCAGGAGGCTTAAAGCAGCTGACAGGTGCCCTTTAAACTCTTTTTGGTAATATCTATATACAAGCTGTGTTACATCTATATACAGGCTGTGCATTAGAATCTGGGTGGCCCCAGAGCAAAAATAGAAATGTCACCCCTTTCTACATCTGTTTAACACTCTTATCTACCTGCAGCAAAAAGTCAGATCTTATGTTTGTGTCTAAAGTACATTTCCAGTTTTCGTGTTGCTAAAATTTGTAGAACAACTCACAGAAAAAAGAGATAATAATAGGAATATAGAAAACCGTCTCACAGATCAAAAGAAAAATTCCTAAAACAATAATCTTTAATAGATATGCATTAAAATAATTATCCTTTATATATAAAAATGGCCTCACACATATAGCCACTATACAAATATGCAACTGTATATGTATAAAGTACCCGGTGTATATCAGTACCTAAATACAAAAGCAAGTGGACAATGTCTAGCTAATCACAGCAAAAAAGACATTGTACCAAATACCTATTAGCAGGGAGAAGTGCCCCTATAAGAGGGAGGAAAATGTGGTCAAAAATGTGGTCAAAAACTCACGGTTCTGAAGACCTTGTCACAGTAGACTCCGTTGCCCCATTGGACCAGTATATACCATATAATAGAAAAAGCACTATCGCTATCACTATACTAGTCTTATCCAGATAGAGCACTCGCCCCGAAAAGGGCGACCCCCACCACCCTCGGCGACTCACCCTAACTAACTAAATTATACAGTAACATACATAAAGAACACAGACATAAGTCCCGACGCGTTTCCCCAAGATATGGTTCATCAGGGGATAATAATTATACCTCTGTGATGAGAGATGTTGATGGTCCAAGTGATGTCATGATGAGGCCAAAATTTGTAGAATCCTCAACTCTCTGCAGAAACTCACATCCCACTAAAAGGAAGGCAAGCCAACCTTTGCTCTCCTTTGAGCTCACTATAATTTCTTATGTTGTAGCAGTTTTATTACGTGTATAGTTATTATTGCATTATGATTATGACATTAGTATCATGCCACGCTTATGACATGCATGCACTTTAGAAATCATTTTGCTGTCATAGGTTTCTGTTGCATTTATAGACATCTAAATTCCAACATAAGCATATTCTGATTAGTGTTATACTGTATGAAATTATCTATCATCCTTTGGTAGAATACAGAAGTCTGACCATCGCCATTACTGGAGCTGTGTTGGATGTGTAGGTTGTGCAGCGTGGCTGCTGTGATATTATACAGTCAGAGTCAGGCAAGTGTCATATATTGGCTCTATAGAGCAGCCAGAATTCATTGCTTGCAGATCTTTTTCTTGTGCAGATTGCTTCTTGTTAACGGCTGGTAGCCGTGGGCGACTTCAATCTGCACGTCGTCATAGCTTCCAATTTAAGTGCCTGTGGTTCTGTGGGATGCATCCATGCCTTTCACACTGCACGCTTAAAGATCCTAAGCAGCATTCAGTGCAGGATTTCATCAGTAGCTTCATTTAACAGCATCAAGAGCATCATGAAGGCAGCTTTCTTAGAGTTTATCTTACATAAATAAGTTTCCTGTTGAGGATTCTGAAGGCTATTGTTCGTAAAGTGGCTTTAGCAGCGTATGTAAAGTGGCTGAATGCAGAACACTTGTAAATTACTATTGGCACTTATAAAACTGGAGATACAATTCAAGCACACATAGCTGAAACAATCCTAACAGTATGTTACCTCCAGTTTCCATTATGTCATACTTTTATATAAAGTAGTAAGAAAGATTTTTTCGCAATAGTGTTACATGAATAGGTGTTCGGTTTGACAATGATTCCGCTGAACCTGTGAAAAAAGTTCAGGTTTGGAAAGTCCCAAACTTGAATTTTTTCTGTAATCCTAACCCTATTCCTAACCATAACCACAACTCTAACCCTGTTGGCTCTTAGGTTAGGGTCAGGGCCATTCGTAGGCTAAATTACACTCAGGGCGGGGTGAAGAAATTTCTCCCCCCCCCCCTTAACATAATGCGCCACGATGCGACACAGTGCATCACCATCAACCAAAGCCAAAATATACAAAATGCTTTAGCACAATGTGCTACATATAAAACTATTAAATAATAGCTATACAGTGACCAAATAACACTGCTACACAAAACCAAAATCCCAAGGTTAATAGTACCAATGTCCTACTAAGACCACATGTCAACCAGAATACAGTGACCGAATACCGCAACACCGTGACCACACATCACCAGCACATAGTGACCGAATAATACTGCCACACTATGACCACATAACATTACAACATAGGTGCTGAATAATACTGCCAAATCATGACCACATATCACCAACACATAGTGACCGAATACCGCAACACCATGACTAGCCCGGCTAGCTCAGTCGGTAGAGCATGATACTCTTAATCTCACGGTCGTGAGTTCACGCCCCACATTGGGTGGAAAGTTTTTGTCCCTAATAGATTGTAAGCTCTTGCGAGCAGGGCCCTCACACCTCGTGTCTCATTTGTCAGTAGCTTTTTTATAATGTAATGTCTGGTTTGTCTGTGCTTATACCCTCTATATTGCAAAGTGCTGCGGAATATGTTGGCGCTATATAAATAAAGATTGTTATTATTATTATTATTACATATCACCAGCACATAGTGACCGAATAATACTGCCACACCATGATCACATAACATTACAACATAGGGGCTAAATAATACTGCCACATCGTGACCACATATCACCAGCACATAGTGGCTGAATACCACCACACCATGACCACGTATCACCACCACATAGTGACTGAATAATACACCATACCATTACTGACTATAAACCATTATACTGCAACCAATATTACCGGCATAAAGTGACCATACAGAGATGGATACCAATTGTACACAAGCTCTGCAAAAATATAATCGACTATAGTAAAGTTACATCCAGAGACATACAGGAGACATTTCTGAAGAGTTGTTCTCTTTCCCATTTTTTCCTCCCTTTAGCCACAACTCTTCACTTTATAATTTACAATACAAACATCTTAGACTCCTTACTTTATCAGCACTTCTCTGCCGATTCCTATATCTATACAAACTCTATAAACTCTATAGTACCCCAAATGGTAATAATTACTCCCTTATTCCCCAAACAGTAAAAGTGCCCCCAAATGGCTTTGGGGCTCCCATTTGTGCACAAAGTTTTAGTCTTGTTTTGTATAAAAATATTGGAAGTAGTTAAATTCCCTAAGAAAGTATGTATTTACATCACCAAACTAGGTAGGTAGTTCTCAATTAGGTGTATAGCGGCAATTATTTAGGTAGACTTATAGGTCCCTCTATAGGTAGATCCCTTGGTTCCCTATTAAGTTGACAGGTACCCTGTTTCCCCGAAAATAAGACCCTGTCTTATATTAATTTTTGCTGCTAAGGATGCACTATGTCTTATTTTCAGGGGGTGTCTTATTTTTCCACAAATAAATTATAGCATGCTATACTAATGTGTGTGTGTGTGTGTGTGTGTGTGTGTGTGTGTGTGTTTGTGTGTATGTATATATCTTAAAGTTTAGAGTCACAAAGCATAGGTTATATGTATGTAAAGGACATTTTATTGCAGCTGCAGTGACTTATCTCAAAGGATGGCAAATGTGACATGCTGGGACCTGTACAACTAGGAGTTCCAGCATGCCCCATCAGCCATCCTGTGAGATGTGTGTGTTTCAGTATCATTGCTCTGTTCTCCCCCCATCCCTCACTTACTTGTACACTGTTTCCTGTCCTGGGATGTTCGGGACCTGTGGTGACATCACAGTCACATGACATCCCTATACAGGTCCTTCAAAACTCTTCTACAACAATATATCCC
This sequence comes from Phyllomedusa bahiana, assembly GCA_025379985.1. Taxonomy (NCBI): domain Eukaryota; kingdom Metazoa; phylum Chordata; class Amphibia; order Anura; family Hylidae; genus Phyllomedusa; species Phyllomedusa bahiana. The sequence goes on from JAODAL010002567.1 coordinate 10,432, forward strand.
AGGGTAATTTTTAAGGGTGGGCGGGGCTTGGGGACGCTGCCACCACCGCCCTAGGGAATTCAACAAAATCTCTGCTATGTCTTACTTTCGGGTGTGTCTTATTTTCGGGGAAACACGGTAGTTATATAGGCTCCCTGTAGGTAGTTATTTATCTCCTGTAGCCAGGTAGTTATTTGCCCTTTGTAGCCAGTAAGTTGCCCCCTGTAACTAGGTAGTAGCCCCCTGTAGCCAGGTAGTATCCCCCTGTATCCTGGTAGTTGCCTACTGTAGACAGGTAATTGCCCCCTGTATCCAGGTAGTAGCCCTCTTTGGCCAGGTAATTGCCTCCTGTATTCTGGCAGTTTCCCCCGGTAGCCAGGTAATTGCCCCCTGTAGCCAGTAAGATATAAGCTTTCGAAGACATATCTAGATTGGGAGGATTAATTGAATGTTTCTTTATAAATGTTAAATATCACTGTTATCTACGGAAGGCAGAGGGGGGCTTTCACACGGTTCTTTTTTGACGCATTTTTGGATGCATTTTTTGTATAGAAAGGCACAGCAGTTAATGCTTTACCTTTCTGCACAAAAAATGCACCTACAAAGCTCTGTGTGAAAGCAGTCAAAATACCTGTGTTTGGATGCTTTCTCACGGGGCGTTTTCTTGGTGCGTTTTTGGTGCATTTTTTATGTGAAAGCACCCAAACACAGGTATCTGGGGTAATACTATGTGACTTCAGGAGCTTTCACATGGAGTGTTTTTGGTGCATTTTTTTTATGCTTTTTGTGTGCAGAAATGTACAGCATTAACTGCTTTTAATTTCTCCACAAAAAACGCATCAAAAACTCACCAAATACACTCCGTGTGAAAGCACACTTAGATGTCTTGATTTTTGTATACATTAAGTCTAAATATGACATTTTTACGTGAACTAAGATGACATTGGTGCAGGAATCTGGAATTATTAGGCCTCGTTCACACGGCTTATTTTGCCGCAGATTGGCGCCGTACTGCGCGTCGGATTTGCGCTGCAGTACGGCGCCAATCCGTCGGAGTCATTACGGTAATCCACTGCTCTCATAGAGAACAGTGGATTCCGTCGCTCCCCCCGGCTCGACGAATCCGCCGCGGGGGGAGAAAGTGACATGAACATTATTTACGGCACGTACGCGCCATAAATAATGCATTGTCTATGGGGTCGGGGAGCGGCGCCCCCGCCGCGCTCCGGCCCCGCCCCCGTCCCGCCCCTTATTCACGACGGATTTGTGAGCGCACAAATCCGTCGGGAATAAGCCGTGTGAACACGGCCTTAAAGTGCGGAAATACTCTGTAGATTTTTTAAATAACCATCGATAACACCTTGTTTTATTTTGTCATTGTCCAGATTTCATTTAGAATATATGATACATAATTAAAATATTATCACTCAAATTCTCCTTCGGTCTAAATATAAACTTTAGAGAAAAAGTCTTACATATAAAAGAAAATGCAGGCAATGAGCAGTTTTCCATCACAGCAAATTAAATTAGATTCTACAAAATATTTAAAGGAATTTTTTTTTTTACTAATTTTTAGTGATCAAATTGATTGTGCTGTGTTTTATTTATTTTTTTTTTTAATTAGCTTTTAGGGTATGTTCACACGACGTTTTGTATCCTCTTTTTGATCCGTTTTCACTAGAAGAAAAATGCATTGCAAACTGCGTCCAAACTGCATCCCAAAAACGTATCCAAAAACGCAGCAGCTGATGCTTTTTTGGATGCGTTTTTCAGATCCGTTTTCAATATATATATATATATACAAAGGTTGTAGTTTTAAAAGGTAGAATCTTAACTAATATAGTAATATACTTTACTCTTACATATGTATGTATGTAAGGTTATGTAATACACTAAATCGGCCCCTAGAGGTCTCATTTGATCTAAAGAACTCTTTGAACTTTAGTAACCTAATGACCTACATTTTCAGTTAAGTTGTAGTGTAAGAGGATGCCTAATAGAGGGCGCTATAACTGAAAGCATTTTACAAGTGTTTCTTACAAAGCCTAATAGAGGGCGCTATAACCGAAAGCATTTTACATGTGTTTCAGATGAAGCCCAATAGATGGCGCTATATCTGAAAGCAATTTACATGTGTTTCAGATGAAGCCCAATAAAGGGCGCTATAACTGAAAGCATTTTACATGTGTTTCCTACGAAGCCTAATAGAGGGTGCCATGACTGAAAGCATTTTACATGTGTTTCAGTTAAGCCAAATAGAGGGCGCTTCCAGCATTTTACATGTGTTAAATCTTATAAATAGCTTTTTATATGTATTGAATTATATAAAAGCAGTATTTTAGTGTAGAATGACTATTTATAGAAATTATAGAAGTTTATTAATGTTTTAGATAATTATAGAATGTATTATACTGAAACCACTCAACATTCTATAATAAACTATCTAAAACATAAATCCATTTTTAAAAACTTCTATAATGTCTATAAATAGTCATTCTATACCAAAAAAACTGCTTTTATATCATTCAATACATATAAAATGCGATTTATAAGATTAAACACATGTCAAATGCTGGAAGCGCCATCTATTGGGTCATTAGGTTACTAAAGTTCAAACAGTTCTTCTAGATCAAATGAGACCTCTACAGGCCGATTTAGTGTATTACACTTCAAATTTTAATCCCATGCGTTTTTCGGATGCGCTTTTCGTATCAAAAGTGCATCCAAAACATACCCAAAAGTATGTTGCGCTTTTGGATCTGTTTTTTGGGCTCCAAAAGTGCACTCCATTGTTTCCTATGTGGATTTCACTTGCATAAAACGCAAGTAGAATTGACATGTCAATTCTTAAAACGGATCCGAAAAACGCATCGAAAAGACACAAGTAAACACGAAGCAACGATCACTCGTCTGTCGGAGATGCGTGTTTTACATTGAATTTTTTAAAATAATTATTACTATGACCCCACTGCTACAGTTCCTATGTTCACTCTACTTGATATGGACACGTGACTGTTGAAGCTAATCATGTGCAGGAGCAGTGACCCACAATAGACAATAATTGGCTGCAGTGGTCACATGTCCATGTCAATAGGGACTAGAAAGTACACAGATCAACAGAGTCCTGAAAGCTTTGGAATAGGGGCACTGAGGGACTGTAAGGCCGTGTTCACATGGCTTATTCAAGCCGTAATTGCGGGACGGATCCCGCCCGCAATACGGCTTGAATAAGGGGCGGGGACGGGGCGGGGGCGCGGCTGGGGAGCTGCCTGTCGGCCCCATAGACAATGCATTATTTACGGCGCATACGCATGTCACTGTCTCCCCCCGCGGCGGATTCGCGGAGCGGGGAGGAGCGATGTAATCCACAGTTCTCTATGAGAACTGTGGATTACCGTATTGACAGGGATGGATTGGGGCCGTACTGAAGCGCAAATCCGGCGCGCAGTACGGCTCCAATCCGCGGCCAAATAAGCCGTGTGAACGGGGCTTAAAGGTGAGCATTACTTCCTTAATTTTTTACATACTGAGCAGTTTTTTTGTAGCCAGGCAACTCTTGTGAATATGTGACAATATATAGGAACAGATTGCATGCATGTAAAAATTGAGTAAGGCTGAACTCACAACACATTTTTCAGGACAGTTAGTCGTATATGTCTAAAACCCCCCCAAAAAAATGAGGTGCATGGATATCTACTGTACGGCCTCAATAGACTTCTATGAGGCAGATAAAACCCAAAGTATCATCCTTTGGCATACGTCTGGCATGTTTAAGCCTGGTCCTGATTTTGGGAGAAAATGCAACGGACCAGGCTGTAAAGGGTTGTGGTTAATGCAAACCTCACCCAAAGTGGTTGTTTTGTGGACTGGGTGTTTCTGGGTGCAGGCTTGAATTGTATGCTAATTGTCTCCACTGTGCCTCCAAGTATGGATGACTCTGGTTTCTAATTTGTGTACTTTACTGTTTTAGGTGTATTTACACTTTTTAACTGTTTATTAATAAAAGTGACTTTTTATTGATATTTTGGCCCTCCACAGTATATGCAGTAAACAGTGCAGAATGTTTAATAACAATGAATGGTAAAAATGTTTATTATTAAATTTGCAAGCTTCACATGTCAACTTTACTTCGTGGCAAAACTCCTTTAATAAGCATGGTCCATTGAGTTGTGGACAACATAGTGCATAGTTGAAAATGATAAAATCTCACTATAAGAAGTCAGTGTCTAGCCTTACTCTTGGACAGTGCGTACTGTTTTTTTTAGGCAAGATTTTACTTAATGGGGCTCCTCACACTTTAAGTGTAACAGGAATATAAAGGTTAACTGAGGATGAAATATGGGCACACGTCCTTCATACATTTCCTGTATTGTCCTTGCCCTGGTCATGCATTAATAAGACCCTGTTCACTTCATGTTAGCGATCTTTGCTTATATAGTGTTTATGCCTGAAAAAGTTTGAGGTGTAATTGACGCACCGATATGGCAAATATCACACTGTATACAGTAGGATACAGTGTGTCACCCATAGAGCCCCATTATAAAACATAAAACACCTCATTTACATTCAATAGTTACAAAATAATATAATCTACTGTGCGTTCCCATGCTTTGTTTTTGCAGTTTACAGCCATATATAAAGGGCCATATTCTCCATTACGCACCTGAGGGCGTGGATGCCTAGGGCAGCAGTGTTTTAGTGGATGGTACTAAAGCAAGTGCAAACCTTTCTTTTGGTACTGCTCTCATTTGCATTATCTCATCAGCCATTTCTGGGACACAGGAAGGGTCACTTCATTTTAGTGGAGAGATGCAGGGCTGGAACTGGAGATCAAGGGAAGGTGAGTATGACTTTTGTTTTATTTTACTTGAATCTATTAAAAGGAGGTTCTTACTAAATTGATTAGCTTTAAACATGTAGGGAGAGGTCATTAAAGATTTTTTACTAAATACATTGGTCTTTTGATGTTGCCCAAGCCAGGAGATAAGAGATTTTATCTGCTCTGAGTGTACACAACTGTATTCAGCTTATTGTCCATATCTCCCTTCCTGATTAGACAGAGAGCAGGGAATGATGTTATCATGGTTGGAAGAAGCAGAGTATATCTCTAACAAGATTAGATCGTTTAATTGTTTAATTGTCTGTAGTGTTGTTTACTCAGATAAAATCTCCTGCATTAATGGGTTTGTTACAGTCAGCTAGGAATAGCAGAGCTCATATGCTAATCACTGCTATAGAACCACCCACACAAGTGTGAGGCTGAAACTGCCTATGATTCTGTGAAACTGCATGGTGAGAAATACATTTTATAAAGTAAACAAGCCCATTATGCATCTCTAAAGGGGTAAAGTTTCTGTCTGAGGAGGGCACTATTAAGGTGTATGGAGAACTATGGGTCATGCAATGCTCCTGTCACGATCTGGCACAGAGGACAGGAGGTTGTTTCTCTCTGGAGGGTTAGCATAACCTATGCCAAGGAGCAGAATCTAAGGGAATTCCCGGTCTTCATCAGAGCCCATGGCAAGGCTGGACGGATTTTGCTGTGAGAAGCCACCAGGTCATTACCCTCAACATCCTCGCGGTGACAGCCGACTAGCTGCATAATTTGGTACAGAAGGATGAGTCAGGAATGTAGTTAAGGCATGAGCAACAGCTCAGGGCAGGAGGTAGGCAAATCAGAGTCAGCGATGAAGCAGGAGAATAAGCAAGAGAAAGGTAAAGTTGGTATACGTACAGGTGTGGGCTAACTCTAGTCAGGACACCAACATCTAAGCGAGGATTGCTGGAACAGGTGTCCCTAAAAGCCCCATGGATGGGGATGATTGGCTGGTGAAGATTAAATTTGGCCTGCACTGGCCCTTTAAAACCCAGACACGAAACAACCCGCAATAGGGACGGAGAAGTGAGCACCACCCTGGACTGGACGACGGACCGCGATGCACATCACTGCAGCTCCAGAGAAATCAAAGATTCAGATAAGCTTTACAGAAGAGAGCTAGGACGCTGGTGCCAACTATTTAAAGTAGTGTTCCCTTCCTTAAAGTTACATCCAACCCATTAAAGAACTCTTTTCCATAGCACTTATTTGACCTTTGTGGCAATCAGCTCTAATAATAGTCTCTGAATAATCACAAGCAAACAGACTTGTGGTAAGGGCAACAAAAACGGTGCTTTATTTTCCACACAAAATCCAGCACAACAGTTTATTTAAGATTAAATGCTCACACGGTCCGTGGTAGAAATATCACCCGCTGGGATGTGTTCCAGTCTCTGCCTGTTGGCTGTGAGGCTGACTAAACACCTTGCAACTTTCTGGTCATCTTACTCCAGCTTCAGGATAGGACCACACCTCTCCCGAAGCCCCAGACTTTTAAAGGCCTTGTAAATTCTGGACCTGAAACATGGGAATGACTATCCTTCTTATTTCTTTGGCTATTCCAGTAAAAAGCCGGCCCAGATCAGCTGCTTTGGGCAGCTGTGCTACTAACTAACAATCAGGCATGAGTAACCTAGTGTTACTCAGAAAGGAAATATCTCTCCTTAGGGAGAGCGCCTTTATAGGCGTGTGGAGATTCGAAATTGCCTTTTTGCACTCCACAAAGCATCTGCATATCACAAAGCATTATGGGAAAATAGATAGAGAAGCTCAAGCGCCCTTTGTTGGATGTAACAAATCCTCAATTTGCTTTTGACCCACTGGGTCTTTGGAATGCAATAAGGGATATTTAGCCAAGCCAGCATCACCCATCTGTATACAGCCATTTCGGGGTTTTGTCTCTAGTCAGTACAGAGCAGAGCGATGCTGGCTTGGCTGAGTAGGAGGCAATGAGTAGCTCAGAAAGGGAAGATCTCTCCTTTGGGGGAGCGCCTATATAGGCCAAGTGGCTGAAAAGCAAATTGAGGATTTGATACATCCAACAGAGGGCGCTTGAGCTTCTCAGCTCATTTCCCATAATGCCCAGTGTTACTCACACAGAAGAAATTCCTGGCTTTTACTTCACCGAGACCAGGCTCCTTGGTGACACGTACCTTCCATCCACAATGGCACCTCAGGCTCTCCTACACCATATAAAGTATACATGACGTGAATTTCAAAAATGCTACTTTTTTTGGCTTATCTTTTTGAAAAAAATGACCAACCAGCCTGCTGCTCGGGTGTCTGGCAGCAGGACATTTTTGTAGACTATGCAGTGGATGGGCTATGTGTAACTATGATAAGAAAAATTTTAAAAGGGTTAAATAAGGTAGCATGCAGCGGGGTTTTGTTTGCTGAGGAATATTCAGAAGTCTCTACAGATTGTTTTGTGCACAGCTGGTTCTAAAAGCTGCAAGATTTCCATAATGCTCAAAAAAGGAAGGTTTTCAGCTGTTGGCAAGATGCCCACATTCATCAATATTCACCAGCTACCCTGGGCTTAACTTGAGCCCGGGGTAGATTTCGACTCAGTATGTTGGGTGCAGCAGTCCCTCTGTCATTTTTTTATATAGATCATATAATATAGATCCCTGGAAAAAGAACGTTATAGTCTCATCTACACTTCAAAGCCATGGTATGGTTAGAAGATGCTCATAGTATAGTTCCTGTGTTTATAATATAAGCAAATAAAAATCTTTACGTTTCTATTGTATTCACTGTTATTACTATGTTACTCAAAGCAGATAACCATTTTGTCTTTTTGTAGACCTAGATGTGCAAAATGTTTTACAGGGGCTGTCCGGTTCATATAAAAAGAAGCTCATGGTGCTCCCTAAATAATAACCTATAATTAACTTCTCCCACTCCTTTGTTCCAGTGCTGGAGACTGGTCTTCTGTTTACTGTGGTCTTCTTCCATATCTGCACGTCACCAACGTAGCCACTGATTGCCGGCAGCAACCACATGCCACTCATTAATGTTCAGAACTGAGCAGCTCAGAGTGGTGACGGCAGGGATGGCGTGCCCATCTGGATGAACACCGGAGAGACCCAGGGCTGGAACATAGGAGCAAAGGAAGGGGAGCATAGTTTTTGGGTTTTGGAGCTTGTTTTAAAGGGCAAAGGAAAAATTATTAGACAGGAAATGCTGCAGCTCAGCTGCAGAGAAGGGAGGCTATAGACAGCATATGTAAACTACAAATTAGAGGAAAAAAACACTACAGGGAAATGAAAGCAGACCGAGCAAAGCAATTGGGATTTTTTTTTTTTTCATTTTTGCTGGAGAAGCTGTTTAAAGGGGTTTTGCCACAATCTCATTTCATACCTCCTGCATCCAGCTCTTCAGCTCTGTGTGCTCAGAGGAGGACGTGTGTGATTTGTTTGAATTGCATTTTCATGGACCCAGCAGGTGAATCACCAGGCCTTTCCTCTCTCTAGTTTAAAGAAAGGTCTGTTTTTGTAAAGAGTTGTAAGTCGCTACAATGTAGCTCAGAGGTATCATTTTTGCTTTTACAGCACAAGGGTCCTTGGTCAAATCCCTGCAGGGAACTTAACTTGTGGAATTTTTTTCTTCATTATCAATGCACAGACCTCATTGAGGTTTCTTTTTTTCTATTTGCACTGTTTGACTTATTACTAACTAGTCCAAAGGACAGGAGTAGAGTGACAGCACCTGGGGTTGAACGCTCAGTAGCTACCTGAGAAGAGAGGTGATGTCTGAGCATGTCTGACCAGGACCGAGAAGCTCACAGCCCTGGTCGTATCCCCTGGAGATGAGCTGTAAACAATGGATCACTAAAGGAGCAGCTAAAACAAAAACCAGTCCAGAATTTTTAATAATGATGAATGGTGAAAATGTTTATTATTTAATTTTCCCCGTCAGTTTTACTTCGTGGCAAAACCCGTTTAAGGAAATATTTTCCCTTCAAATGAAAGAAGGTCAATATAAGTTTTTTTTATTGACCAGTGAAGTTAATTGCATACGACAATGTAAAATTAAAAAATAATCAGCTGTGATATAGTAATTATGATAAAAAAAATCTATCTAAAGTTATGTATGTTGCATGTATATAGTCACCTTACAGTGGAGGGCTGAAAAAAAAACATTGTGCTTTTATTCAGACCTGAAATAAGAAAGGAGCTTGATTTTCTCCTATCTGTAAAATGTGAAATTTATAAAGAAATTGTGCCAGTAAGATAAAAAAAAGTCTTCTTTCCCAGAGACAGCACAGCTCTTATTTATGGGATGTGTTTGGTATTGCAGCTCGGCCCCATGGAATAGTATTAATAGTGTCATACTGTCAAGGTTTCTTTCTCCTAGCAACATGTATTTTCTTTGACAGATTTGACAGACCGGTCTGTTAGCAGCAGAATAGTTGAATTTTGCTGCTGCTTATTACCCTAGGACATTAAGACATGCAGCCCGTTCACCTACTTTTCAGAGCCCTCTTCAATAGTGGGTTCATCAAAGTTAGTCATCTGCCCAGCAAAAAGATTACTTGACGGTGATGTATTAAAACTGTCGCAAAGTAAAACTGGAGTAGCTGCCAGTGGTAACCAGTTATATTTCACCATCCATTTGTAAAAGATTCCCTATAATATATATATATATATATATAATATATATATATATATATATATAATATATATATATATATATATATATATATATATATATATTATATTAGCGACACGTGACATATGGATACATCATCATTCCGGTGAGGAGCTATGGCGTTTGCTCACATGGTGATTATTACAGCTGATACTGGCTCCTAATAGTAGGGATCAGAGCCAGCTCTGATCCCTGCTGTTTAACCCTTTAGATGCTGCACCCCATTACTCCACTGATCACCCCCCTCTCCCTACAATGAGATTGTGGGGTGCTGATCTGTTTCCATGGCTCCTGGAATTATAATGAAGGCTTCCAAAACCACCAATATTTGCACTTCTATTACTTCTTGCCTCAGACAAGAAGTAAAAGAACTGTCATCTTGGTACACCATTCTACATGTTTTTGTATAATACAGAAGGGTGCCAATATTGTGTTTTTTTTTTTTTTTGTCATTTCACATCCCCTAAAAATTGTAGTAAGAAGTGATCAAACTGTTGCATGTATCCCTACCTTGTACAAGAAAAAAAAAATGCACCATCACTCAGGTCCATAGATGGAAGCACAAAAAAGTTATTAGTCATAAATATGGCTCTGCAGCACAAATTTAAGAGAAAAACTAAAACATAAGAAAAACCCTACACATTTGTTATCACTGAAATCACATTCACCTGCAAAATACAGATGACACATCATTTATACCGAAGAGTGAAGGACATAAAAACAAACCCTTCACAAGCAAGGCACAAGTAAATTTTTTCACATCTCACCCCACTTAGAATTCTTTTTTGTTTCCCTATACATTATCTGGTATGGTCAATGGTACTATTAAAAAAAAAAATCTTGTCCTGCAAAAAAAAGCCCTCATATGTCTATGGCTCTTGGAATTCAGGGAGGACAAATGTGAAGACCCATAATATTATGACCATGCAATCTTGGCTTTTGCAAAGTAACATTTCAAGGTAAAACTCATTCCACAGCGAGCTATGTTGTTTCCATAACTGAGGGTTGCATAAACAATGATACGCAGCACGCTTGACTTTACATAGTCACAGCCAATGCTTTGTTCAGTCCTCATCTGGATGCAGTGTCTAGCAGCCTCCTCTTTAGGTGGGACACACTTACAAGGCCTCTGTTCTGGAGACAGGAAGGGGTCCTAGAGGTGGTTCTTGCATCTATCAGACTTTTAGAACATAGCCTATGGGCATAGCCCACAAGCAAACCTCCTAATTTTTTTGGGGCTAGTCCCAGTTTAAATTTAAAAGAAAATGCCCTTTCAGGGATTGTAAAACAATAAAAAAAAAAGTTTTAAACTCTTCATGCACATAGAAATGAAAAAATCTTTTGCTCACGGTAAAATTTTTTTTGCAACCAAAGGAAAAAAAGGCTTCATTTGAAATTTTCAAAAACACAATGAAAGGAAGATCCAGTACATGAAAAGTGGGAACAAGTACTATGACCTGAATAGCCAGTAGGGGTAATACATAGCAGTCAAGAGAATTGCTTAAAACAACCCTTGGGAAAACTGGAATCACCACATCTAACAGATGGTCACCCAGCTTTTTACTTTGTAGAGAATACACAAATTGCAGATTTTCAATGCTTGTTTAACGGCTAGACATTCTGGCTTCATGAAACAGATCTCAATCTAATGAAAGAAAATAATTTGAGTTAATGGTGGGAAAAATGTTGAGGAGAAGTTATGTCATCATTGATAAAGAAATTCCAATTAGTAGTTTTTTGCCCCTCCTTGGGACACGTAGTTCTTTGGACATGGACTTCAGTATTCTACATAAAGCTGCTTCTAACTTTTTCAAAGAGCGTCAGTTCATCTTTGCAGGGGTAGACCTTTATGCCATTTTTACTATAATTTTCAATTTATTTTAGGTTTTTTGTTTTTCTTTTAGAAAAAGGAGGAGCAGTAAAAAAGTTCTATTCAAATAGAAAAACCCCGAACTTTAGTGTGTTTGGTTCAAGGTTCTATTCAAACTAGAACTCGAACTTGAACCCCATTAAAGTCAATGGGAGGAGTTAGATGTTCTAGTTAATTTTTATACCTATACAGGTGAGGAGAAGCTGTAATTACTATCCATAACAGTAAACTGGATACGTGGAACAACTTAGTGAAGAAAATTTGGCTCTAAGGCTAGGTTCACACGGCTTAATTGCGGGACGTATTTACGCCCCAAAATTACGCCGTGTGGCCGGGGCGGGGCGGGAGCGGGGCAGAGAGCGGGGGGGGGGGGGGGTGGTGGCACCTCGCCGGCCCAAAGACTTGCATTACCAGCGGCGCGTGTACGCCGCTGGTAATTCACATGTCAATTATCTCCCCCCTCAGTATATTCGCCGAGCAGGGAGAGGAGACGTAATCCATAGTTCTCTATGAGAACTGTGGATTACCGTAATGACTGGGACGTTTTCAGCCCGTAATTTGCGCACTCCGGCGCGTAATTACGGGCTGAAATACGTCCAATTTTAAGCCGTGTGAACATAGTCTAAGAGTGACAGAAAAAAATTGAGGGCCTAAAATACTTCATTCGTTTCAATGGCTAAATGAAAAGATGAGGACAGCTTGCAAGCAGGGGCGTAGCTATAGGAGGTGCAGCTGTAGCAGTTGCTACAGGGCTCTGCATCCTGAGGGGGCCCATAAGACTATTTGACACATAGGATATTTGGAGACGGTGTGTTATACAATTACTGAACCCCCAAAACTGCAAAAACTGAACTCTTGGGCACTGAGTATGATCTTGCAAATCCAAGCACTCTGTATAATATATATCCATGTATATGAGAGTTAGGCGTTATGTGAGCCTGCAAATGCCAAACTACCTAACTATTGATGTCTATGGAGAGGAAAATGATATCTATCTAACTAAGAGCAGTCTGTACAGTACAGAGAGTGAGCTGAAAATGGCGTTCACAAGGCAATACAGTGAAATATATACATCATGGTCATGGGATTTTAGCAGCCAATGAAAGTCCTGCACCTCAGCGATGATGTTTTTGACACTTCTCTGTGCTCTGCACTGATTGGTTGGCTGCCAAAAGTGCAGAAAGGTGATTGAATGGCCGACAAAAGTGCAGAGAGACACTGAAAATGAAACTGAAAATGGAGTGTCGAACTAGAACTAGAACTTTACTTGAACGAACAGTAAAATGTTCAGTTCAGTTCAAGTTCTAAAAATTCGAGAAGTTCTACTAGAACTTAACTTTTCTAGAATGGTTCGATCAACACTAGTTAGAATGAATAAAGTGTTGGTATTTTCTAGTTTTGCAGTGGTTCCATCAATCTAACCTTAGTATAATGGTGATTTAAGTCTTGTAGAGATAAGATGGCAGTTTGTTTCCAGAACAGTGACCAGACATCTGGCAGTCATAGCGAGGTAGAAGAGCAACCCAGAGGCATGTGTAGACAATAGTTTCTGATGCCCATTAAAGGGGTGTTCCAATGCTACAAAATACTCATTTATCTGTCAGTGTATGATGAAAATAGAAGAAAAGAAGAATACCCTTGTCACGGCGCTTGGCGCTGTGGCTCGCCACGGCCGCCTCCCTGCGCTTACGGGGTCCGGCGCAGGTGCCGCGGCTGCCCGCAGCCGTTGTCCTTCTGCTTCTGGGCAGGAAACCCCGTACTCACCAGTCCCCGCTCCTGTGTCCGGCTCTGACAGCCGCCGCGCGCGACGGCTGGTCTGGATTTAAAGGGCCAGTGCGCCGTTAATTGGTTATTGACGGCCGCTGGTCCTATAGAAGGTATACGCCCCCAGCACTCTCTGCCAGCTTGTTGGTGTGCTTACCGTGCGTTTAGAGTGTGTTGAAGTTCTGTCCTGACTACCCGTGTTCCAGTCCGCCTGCTTACGTTTCCTGACCTTGTTTGCCGCCTGCCCTGACCGTCTGCCTGTCTCTGACCACGAACCTCTGCCGCCTGCCCTGACTTTCTGCCTGTCCCCGACTACGCCTTTGGATTACGTCTGTGTACCACGCTGTACCCCGGCCGCCATCGCAAGCAAGTCACGTCAGGGGTAACGACCTGGTAGCCTCACGCCGCAGCAGGTCCATCCCGCTTTGCGGCGGGCTCTGGTGAAAACCGGGGGCTACTTAGACTCCGTTCCGTGGCGTGGCTTAGCTATCATCGCTTGCGTTGGCCCAGTGGTTCCACTCCTGCGTTACAGTACAAACTGGCCATGGATTCCGCCAGGGTACCTCTGCCTGAACTCCGGGATGTCACGACGGCAGTTGCCCAGCAGAGCCAACGCATCGACCAGTTAGCGGCTATGATGCAGAACCTTGCGGCCCGTCTGCCTCCACCGGCTGCCGCTGCCGCACCTGCGTCCGTTGCTCCGGTGTCCATTGCTCAACCTGCTCCGGTTTCTGGACCCTCTCTGCACCTGCCGCTCCCCTCACGCTACGATGGAGACCCCAAGAAATGCCGTGGGTTCATCAGCCAGTGCTCCATCCACCTCGAGATGTTGGGGCATCAATTCCCTACCGAGCGTGCCAAGGTGGCCTTCGTAATCAGCCTCTTGTTTGGGGAAGCCTTGGCTTGGGCCACGCCCTTATGGGATCGAGGGGATCCTCGAACAACCGACCTCCAAAACTTCCTTCAGGGCTTCCGCACGGTCTTTGAGGAACCAGGTCGTACTTCTTCGGCAGCCGCAGCACTGCTCCGGCTGCGTCAGGGCGACTCCACGGTCGGTCAGTATTCGGTGCAGTTTCGCACTCTCGCTTCGGAGCTGGACTGGAATAACGAAGCGTTGGTGGCGACATTTTGGCAAGGCCTCTCGGGGCGAATCAAGGATGAGCTCGCCGCTCGGGATCTACCAGCTGCTTTGGATGACCTAATCCACTTAGCCACCCGAGTGGATATTCGCTTCGCCGAAAGGCAACAAGAGCTCCGCCTTCAACGGGAAACCGTCCGTCCACGCCGTTTCCCCCGCTTGGCTCCCACGTTCCAGCGGTCACCTCTTCCTCCTCCGATGGTCTCCGAAGAGGAACCTATGCAGGTCGAGAGAGCCCACCTGTCCCAGGAGGAACGTTCACAGCGTCGCCAGAAGCAGCTGTGTTTCTATTGTGGCGGTTCTGGCCATTTTATTGGGGACTGTCCGGTGCGCCCGGGAAACTTCCGCACCTAGGGCTCGTAGGAGAGGCGACCCTAGGTGTCAGAACGGCCTCTCCCCGTCTGACCATGCCAGTATATATTGGTGCTTCTCCGGACAGCACCTTTCAGGCCACTGCCTTTATTGATTCAGGATCGGCAGGAAACTTCATAAACCACGAACTTGTGACCAGGTTTCGTCTCCCTGTGATTCCGTTGCAGAAGCCTATGTTCGTCTCGTCGGTCAGTGGCGAATGCCTTAAGGACGGTATCCGCTTCCGTACTGCCCCCCCTCTTCTTGCAGTTTGGGGCTCTTCACAAGGAAACGTTGCAACTTCTTGTCCTGCCTCGATCCTCCTCAGAAATCCTTCTGGGCCTCCCTTGGCTGCAGGACCATACCCCGACCTTGGATTGGAGCACAGGTGAAGTCATGCGTTGGGGTTCCGCGTGTCGCTCACGTTGCCTGTCTAAACCGCAACTCGCTCCTCAGGTCGCCTCCCTGAAGTCTGCCAAGCCTCCACCAGGTCTACCTACGCCATACTGGGACTTTGCTGATGTCTTTTCGGAGAGACAGGCCGAAACACTTCCTCCACACCGGCCTTATAACTGTCCCATTGATCTGCAACCTGGCTGTACTCCTCCCAGAGGCCGGGTTTACCCCCTCTCCGTCCCGGAGACTAAGGCAATGTCGGAGTACATCATGGAGAACCTCCGTAAAGGCTTCATTCGTAAGTCCTCGTCTCCGGCAGGAGCCGGCTTCTTCTTCGTGGAGAAAAAAAGACGGGTCTCTCCGGCCCGCATCGACTATCGGGGCTTAAATAAAATTACCATAAAAAACCGCTACCCTCTGCCCTTGATCTCTGAACTTTTCGACCGCCTGCGTGGCACGAAAATATTTTCCAAGCTGGATCTACGCGGTGCCTACAACTTAATCCGCATTAAAGAAGGCGATGAATGGAAAACGGCATTTAATACGCGGGATGGCCACTTCGAGTATTTGGTTATGCCATTCGGTCTCTGCAACGCCCCTGCAGTATTTCAGAACTTTGTCAATGAGATCTTTCGGGACCTACTCTACGTCTGTGTGATTGTTTACTTGGACGATATTCTCATCTTCTCCCCAGATCTCGAGACTCATCGCCACCACGTCCGCCAGGTCCTCAGGCGACTCCGCACTCATCAGCTCTTTGCCAAACCCGAGAAGTGCCTCTTTGAACGTACCAGCTTACCCTTCCTAGGGTACATCGTCTCTGATAAGGGTCTCCGGATGGATCCTTCTAAACTCTCCGCGGTGTTGCAGTGGCCACAACCGGTGGGCCTTCGGGCCATTCAACGTTTTTTGGGATTTGCCAATTATTATAGACAATTTATCCCACACTTCTCTACACTTGTGGCTCCCTTGGTGGCTCTAACTAAGAAGAACGCCAATCCCAAATCCTGGCCCCCGGAAGCTCAAGAAGCCTTCAACCGGCTCAAAGCTGCATTTGCATCGGCTCCGGTCCTGTCTCGCCCAGACCCTAACCGCCCATTTATTCTGGAAGTGGATGCTTCTTCAGTCGGTGCCGGCGCTGTCCTCCTGCAGAGATCCTCCTCTGGTAACCTACATACTTGTGGTTTTTTCTCCAAGACATTCTCTCCTGCCGAGAAGAATTATACCATTGGTGACCGCGAATTACTGGCCATAAAGCTGGCTCTAGAAGAATGGCGTCACCTGCTGGAGGGGGCTCACCACCCTATTGACATCTTCACAGACCACAAGAACCTCCTGTATCTTCAGTCGGCTCAACGCCTGAACCCCCGGCAAGCCAGATGGTCACTATTCTTTGCCCGTTTTGACTTCCGTCTACATTTTCGGCCGGCCGAGAAAAACGTCAGAGCTGACGCTCTATCCCGCTCTTCGGATACGGTGGGTCTTGAGTCGCCTCCACAGCACATTGTCCCCCCTGAACGACTCGTCTCGGCTGCCCCCGTGGATCTCCAACATCTACCTCCCGGGAAGACGTATGTGCGTCCTGCCTTGCGCCCTAGAGTCCTGAAGTGGGGACACTCTTCTCGTACTGCTGGGCATCCAGGAGTTCATAGGTCGCTCCAACTGGTCTCCCGGTATTACTGGTGGCCTACTCTTGCTCAGGATGTCAGGGACTTTGTTCTAGCCTGCACCTCCTGTGCCCGTAATAAGGTCCCTCGTCTCAAACCCGCGGGCCTTCTTCAGCCTCTCCCTGTGCCGGAAAAACCCTGGACCCATGTAGCCATGGACTTCGTTACCGATCTCCCGCCTTCATCTGGAAACACGGTCATCTGGGTGGTGACCGACCGTTTTTCCAAGATGGCTCACTTTATCCCTCTGCCTGGGTTACCCTCTGCCCCCCAGCTGGCCCAACATTTTTTCCATCATATTTTCCGCTTGCACGGTCTCCCTTTGCATATTGTCTCTGACAGGGGAGTCCAATTTATTGCTAAATTTTGGCGGGCTCTGTGCTGTCAGTTGCAGATTCAGCTGGATTTTTCATCTGCATACCACCCTCAAACTAACGGGCAGGTGGAGAGGGTTAACCAGGTGTTGGGCACCTACTTGCGGCACTTTGTGTCCGCTCGTCAGGATAACTGGTCCGATCTTCTCTCCTGGGCAGAGTTTTCCTATAACTCTTTAGAGTCGGAATCCGCTGGGGCCTCCCCCTTTTTTGTTGTCTTTGGGTTGCATCCCCGCCCACCTCTCCCTCTAGCTACCTCGTCTTTTGTCCCTGCCGTGGATGCCCAAGTAAAGGACATCAAGGCTCTCTGGCAACTCACACGACAGGCCCTGCTACGAGCTTCTGCCCGCACCAAACGTCAGGCTGACAGGTATCGTAGGCCCCCGCCCCTATTTGAGCCAGGCGATAGGGTTTGGGTATCCGCGAAGTACATCCGCTTTAAGGTGCCCAGTTACAAGTTGGGTCCCAAATACTTGGGCCCTTTTGTGGTGCTTCGGCGACTGAACCCAGTGTCCTATAAGCTCCGCTTGCCCCCGACTCTACGTATCCCGAACGCGTTTCACGTGTCCCTCCTCAAGCCGGTGGTGCTGAACCGCTTCTCCCGTAGATCTGTCTCGCCTTCTCCTGTTGCTAGTACAGATAACATCTTTGAGGTCAAGGAGGTGCTGGCGGAGAAGACGGTGAGGGGGAAGCGGTTCTTCCTTATTGACTGGAAGGGCTTCGGTCCGGAGGAGCGTTCATGGGAACCTGAGGCCAATCTGTCCCCTGATCTCCTCTCTAAATTCCAAAGGAAGAGGGGGAGAGCTAAGGGGGGGGGGGGGGGTAATGTCACGGTGCTTGGCGCCTGCGCTTACGGGGTCCGGCGCGGGAGCCGTTTACCTTCTGCTTCTGGGCAGGAAACCCCGTACTCACCAGTCCCTGCTCCTGTGTCCGGCTCTGACAGCCGCCGCGCGCGTAACCGCTGCTTAAGGCGCGTGCGCGACGGCTGGTCTGGATTTAAAGGGCCAGCGTGCCGTTAATTGGTTATTGACGGCCGCTGGTCCTATATAAGGTATACGCCCCCAGCACTCTCTGCCAGTTTGTTGGTGTGCTTACCGTGCGTTTAGAGTGTGTTGAAGTTCTGTCCTGACTACCCGTGTACCAGTCCGCATGCTTACGTTTCCTGACCTTGCCTGTTTGCCGCCTGCCCACACCTTCTGCCTGTCCCCGACTACGCCTTTGGATTACGTCTGTGTACCACGCTGTACCCCAGCCGCCATTGCAAGCAGTCACGTCAAGGGTAACGACCTGGTAGCCTCACGCCGCAACAAGTCCATCCCGCTTTGCGGCGGGCTCTGGTGAAAACCGGGGGCTACTTAGACTCCGTTCCTTGGCGTGGCTTAGCTATCATCGCTTGCGTTGGCCCAGCGGATCCACTCCTGCGTTACAACCCTTAGACGCTGTTGTCCATCACTGTGGCCATTCCAGTGATACCGGCTGTAGACTTGCCTATTCATCCTTCAAGTGACAGGTGCAGCTAGTCACAGGCCACAACGCTCATGTGAATGGCTGCACTGGTGATGTGAAGGATGAACGGGCAAATCTATAGCCAGAATCACCAGGATGGCCACCGCAATGGAATGAGAGTATCTAGGAAGTAAGTATTTTTCTATTCTTCTATTTTTCATCATGCCTCAATGGAGTAATGAGCATTTTGTAGCATCAGAACACCACCTAACTTGGATGCCTAACCATAGAACAGAAAGCTGAATCAGGTTCAATCCCACATGATATAAGGTACAATCATACATGACTCATTGAACCATATGTCAAAAGTGAGACCAGCTGTAGATAGACCAATGGTGAATTTATGTCTGAACAGGGTAGAAGAAGAGAGGGCGGTAGATTTGAAAAGTGTAGCTTCCAAGGTATGGTAGCTATAGTGTATCGTAAGAGGGAGGTCATGTTTAGACTACAGTGTCTCTAACAGAAGAAGCTATTGGGAAAGAGGGTCCACTATAGCAGCAAACCTGATGATTGAAACCAGGGTCTACAAAATTGGGATTAGGGTTTTAAAAATAAGGGACATGAGGGAAGAATCAGATGAGGCCAAAGAATAGTTAGTATTACATTACAGCCAAATCTGTCTAGTGAAGTCAGTTGGCCATTGTAGAGGATCTAAATGATGAAAGGGGTGAATGTCCTGGTAAAAGGATTTGGAAGAATGCAGGCTATCCACCATTTCTCTGTGGTTTGCACCATTTGCTATATACTACAAAGGAAACCCATGTCTCCAGATAGCGCTACTAAACCATTTGCTAATATTTAGATATGTCTGAAACCAACTGGCCTCAATATTAAGAACAGTTATAAGGAATATAACAATTATAATCTTTATTAGTATAGCGCCAACATATTCCGCAGCACTTTACAATTTAGAGGGTAAACGTACAGACATTACACATTAAAAGTACTTACAGATGAGACACAAGGTGTGATGGCCCTGCTCGCGAGAGCTAAGAATCTATTAGGGTGTATGGGTGAGACGAAGGGTTAAGAAGTACTAAGTTTACAATGGTCCAGTCAAGTTACATAAATAGGAGGTGGTTTACATAAAAGTTGGTTGAACCTGCCACCCTGACAGTACATCTATATACAGATAAATGCCTGCGAGTGCCCTAGTGTTGGGAGTGACAGATACAGTAAGTGTGATAGCAGGTGGGGGTTAGCAATTAGGGATCTTGGTAAGCCAGACTGAGAAGATGTGTTCTCAGGGCCCTCTTAATGCTATGAGAGTTCTGAGTGTGCCTGATCGCCCGCGGTAGCATGTTCCAGAGAACTGCTGCAGTACGTGTGAAATCTTTGAGATGGGCATGGGAGGTTCGGATGATTGAGTAATGTAATCTGATATCATCAGCAGAGTGGAGAGAATGGGTCGGGTGGTAGACAGAGATGAGAGAGGAAATGTAGGAGGTGTAGCACTGTGAAGAGCTTTATGGGTGAGAGTGAGAGGGAGACCGATAAGCAAGGAGTTACAGTAGTCAAGACGAGAAAGAATAAGAGCAACAATGAGAGTTTGAGTTTTTTCCACAGTGAGAAAAGGATGGATTCTGGAGATGTTCTTGAGGTGCAGGTGACATGTATTTTATTAAACCAAATGAGCTTTATGCTTAGCAGATATTGGTATGGGACTAGGACACGAAGTGTTTTGAACAGGTAAAGAGGCTTTGTCACCACAACCGATATGCAGACAGCTAAGAGATTGGATAGGATCCCAATATAGTTAGCACTTCTGTTAGATCTCGAAAGAGTTATGGCTACATAAGGAGGAATACTGTGGGGTAAGAAATAGTCCTAGGTATATTCTATATAATTGGACTTCAAAATGGTGAGTTGTGAGGGGGGCTTGGAAATTAAGTGGAATGGCTTTAGTCTTTGTAGTATTGATTTTATATCTTGAAAAACTTTTGTATTCAGTAATTAAGGAATAAAGGTTAGGTAGAGAGATATGCAGGTTTGTAAGGGAAAGCGAGATATCATCAGCAAACTGTGAAATTTTAAATTGCCTAATCCTGATGAAAATGCCACTAACCTCTTAAGGAAGGGGCCTGTTTTAGGCTCAAATGATTTTTATTTTGCCTTGGAAACCATAACATTTTTGAGTACTTATACCTTATAAACTTTAATTTTACTTTTTTTTTTTAGGAGGGCTACTCCACCATTGGTATGTTTATGGGCTTTATTTTTATGCCTTTGGTATAAATAACATAGTAACTTTACAAGTCATTACATTCACATCATTATAAGGTATATATATATTTTTTTAAGCCATTGCAATTGATAGTCTTCTACATTTTTTACGATTTTTGGAGCTTAACATTTTTTATACATGTTTTTATAAATGCAGTAATGCAAAATATGTATTTTTTTTACAATTGTTGGCTTATGCTGTTATTTTTAATAAGAACATTTCATTTTTTGCTTTAAACCTTTTTTAATTTTTCTTTTAGAAACTTTAGTTGATCTTTTTATTTTTTGCAATTCCTGTTGCAATGTATTTTTGCCTATTAGTGTTACAGTTAGGGCTATCTTATCCATTGGGCACACTAGGCAGTTGCCTGGGGCTCCCACAAGCTTAGGCTCATAAGGTAGTCCAATGTATTTCCTGAAATCCATGGTACATGCCCTGGATCTCTAGGTCTGCACTACTTATTTAACTGTTTGTATGATCTTAGGATTCACAAACCGTTCTAAACCATGGTGAAGCAGGGAACCATCGGCAGGCTGCCTACAAGATTTCATCATAGCGTCCCAATAGAGGTAGTGTGATAATGTCGTTATATCATGCCGCCTGCACCAGTCCACATTCAATCAGCCATGTAGGCCACAGACTGCTTTAAGCCTATGGTCTACACAGAAATCATTGTAGTGTCCTGAAGCTGGTGTTCATGATGTCCCGGTACCTAGTCACCTAAACTTGGCATCATCCAGAGGACCCTGCTGCTCGTTAGAGTAATGTGGAAAGATGAGTTTTAGTTTATTTTTTTCTGCTAAATGGACCACTATTAAGAATGAGATTATACCTACATAGGCCCCTCCACTCCTACCTACCTATATGGAAACCTGCACTGTATTGCTTTTCCTGGGGGCCCATAATGCCATTAAGATTGTTTTGGTTAAAGTACATTCTATCATGTGTAGAAAATGTATGGATGAGTTACTATAGATTGAGGTGGGGGATGAATAAAGGACAGCAATAGCTTGGAGAAAAGATTTAAGGAAACTAAAGGAGTATAGGGTCACAAAGAAGAAAAGCCAAAACAGACATAAAAAGCCTTTTCTGTATCTAACCTAAGTTGAAGAGGTCAGTGGCATTATTGACTGTTATATGTGGCTTGTCCACGACGTGTAAAATCCACTAAATCCTTAATAATTAGTTAATACCATTATAAATATGTTCATTTAGCCGAAACATTAAGATAAGAATTAAGGAGAGAAAAAGTCCTGTGGTTAAAACATTTAAAGGAAATGTGTCATAAAAAATGACATAATGTTTAACTCACGTTTTTATGTTAAACACTTTTTTAAGAATTTTTGGTTATTTTTTTTTTAATTTTCCATATCACTTTCAATATTATTTAATTATTTTTTGTTGTGCCCCATGGGTGGAGATCTCTTTGATGGATATGCCATTTTACATAATTCTTGTTAGTTATTATTTGCAAACATTTGCAATCTTTTAATGCAATACCCTAGCAATTTTATCAGGTGCACAAATAGTGTTGCTCAAAAATGTTCCAGTTTGGTTCAACAACAGTGACCAAACCTGTAAACAAATTCAAGTTTGGGACATCCCAAACCTGAGTTTATTCTCCAAACCTAACCCTAACTGTAAAAGGAACCCTTAGTTGGGCTTAGGGATTTTTAACTTAAGGTTCTACATCATAACCAGTCTAGTGTGGCTCCTGGTGCAACAATGTCCAGTCCAACATCACATCTGACATAGGTTACCCCTATGATAACTAGAAGTGAAGTTGGGCCAGAACTGGGACAAAGTATTCTGATGCCCTAAGCAGACGAGACATTTTGCGCCCTCCTATGGAAAATTCAGCCCCATTTATGCCTACATGTGCCCCCTTTTCTGCCTGAAATGAAGTGATACCCTAGGCCAGTGTTCCTCAACTCCAGTCCTCAAGGCCCACCAACAGGTCATGCAGGATCTCCCACAGAGTAAATTTTTGGACTATTATCAATATTTGTTTAAGGCCAATCCGAATTAAATTGTTTAGATTCAGGTCAAATATAACATTGACCAGAATCTGGGAAATGTAACACTAGTCATAAACTAAACTACCTCTTTTATCTTTATGAAGTGGAGAAAAGAGTGCTCTCTGTGGCCCCAAGCTGTTTAGCCAGGAGGGAGTGAAGTAGTTCAGCAGGATAGCTTAGTGCTAGGTCTCATAATTATTGCCTTATGGAATGGTTTTCACTCGTAGTGAGAGTAGTAACATTCAGGTTCAGGGAATGAAGAGTTGGCTGAAGCTTTTCCTTAGAGTGTGATGCTAAGGCTATAAAATGACCCCGAATAACAAATATTATTAAACGACTGGATACAGAATTTTTGCAAAGTTGAAAGTATTCACTGAGATCCTGCTTCCCAGTATATGAGATTTTTCAGGACAGATAAATTAAGGCATCAGAGGTAACCTTGTCTTGTGGCAGAGCCTACTGAAATCTCTACAATTCTTGGAGCATAATTAAAGAAGGGAAGGAGACCGATTTCGGTAAAGTATAAGGTCTTCAATGACAACATTGAGTGAGAAAAATAAATTGTGTATACATATCATAGAGAGTGAATTATAAGTGACTTGCTGAGAGGAGGGTTTTTCACTCTCCATAATTCATAATGGAGTGTTCTCCAGATGCGTAGGGAAAAGTTGGCAGTCGTGCTTGGTCGGGGTCAAGTGAAGTCAGTTCGGCCATCCCATTCATCTGAGAAATGAGTATTAAAATCTCCTCCATGTACTGTTATTCTTGACATCCTTGTCTCTAAAAAGTGAAGAATGTAGTGAAGGAGTGAAATGTTCATTGATTAGTGTTGGGCATATGAGGGTTACCCTGTGGATGGTTCTATGGACTATAAAAGAGCTATTAGTATCTACATCCACAATAGAAGTGGACAATGTTGAACCACTAAAATGGCCACCCTTATTCTTTCAGTGGGCAGTCCGAAAGTGTATGATGTGGAAAGGTGACTAGAAATGTGCAAGAGTCTCAGTGAGTTTTTTGTGAATATGATATGCCTACTATCATCTGTTAATGTACATCATTTTTTAGGAGAGGGCTTTGTCTATTTCGCAGTGGGTGCTAGCTGTCAGTTACAGCTGACATCCGGGCTCAGTGGGTAGGATATAACTCTGCTCCAGGAAAATTAACCATTTAGATGCCGCAGTCAGATGTGGGGGGGCATCTGTCTCCTGATCATGTGGTGTTGAGAGGCTGGCATAGCAACCAGAGGCCCTATAAATGACCCCTAGGCCTGACATGTTACAAATTGTTCAGCTGTGTTTGGAAATCACATAGAAGACAATGCAGAGAGTAATACACATAGAGCCCCATGTTAATTAATAGCAGCTGCAGCACAAAGCAACGTAGTGTTCGGAGGACCTCTTCCTAGAGACAGGTGTGGGTTCTAGAGGTGGAACCAGCAATTTTCACACATTTAAAAGGGATTTATCGCTTCATCAGTTCGTGTGTTTTCTTGTACTTTAAGTTTCTCAGCTCCTCAAATCCAGGGGCGTTTCTTCTCCTCCCAGCTGGGTGTTTCTTAACTGAAGGGGGGATGACACCATCCCCCCCTTCACTGTTCATGCTCACTCCCGAGTCATTGTGTTTGTTTGAGATCAGTGGGAGGGGATAGCACATCCCTGCTCTTCCCCCATCTCTCTGTCTGAGTCCACATGTCATGATGTGGTTCCTCTCCCTATGCAGTCTTATTTTGTCAGAGCTGTTTGTTTACATAGCACAACCCTGAATTCAGTCTAGACAGTGTTCTATGAACTCAGAGCACTGATCTCTTCTCCTCTCACAGTTGGAGGTTTGTTACAGTTGAATCCAGTCTTCTATGAACTCCTCCAGAGCAGCACAGATCTGTCTCCTTTCTATGTTTACATGCAGGAGCATTAGGCACTGAGCACAATTCTGCTGGTTTCTGATTGTAGAAGCAGCTGCAGGGTTACTGTGCAGCTGCTGGCTGTGCAGAGTGAAATGTTGCTGGCCCCTTATTCTGAGTGAGAGAGGCAGGAATGCACGCTCCCGTGAATACGACCGGGGGCCAGACAGAATGCAAATTAGTATAGCCGTCAGCCAATGAAATGAAAGGAGGAGGAATCTGACCGGCACTGGGGAACTGTGTTTACAGAAAACGAAGATAAGGGAGACAGTGAAAACAAGACAGCTTTGCAAATGACATCCAATTGCAAAGGTGCTTGTTTTCACTGTCCCCTTATTCTGAAGACCATTTCATGTAATGATACAACCCCTTAAAGGCATATCCTAAGTTACAGAAACAGCATAGAGCAGCCTACTTGGCTGTTTCCGTAATACAGGTCACCTCTGCTCACTGCAGTCAGTACATGGTCTGGGGACCTTCTTCTTGATAAGTGCAAATACTAGAAGTGGGACCCTTATCAAGATCAAATTTTCCCCAGCCAGGCCCCATTTAAAAATGATTTAATAATACTGGGCAACCTCTCCTGTTCCAAATCTGGGGGAAACCAGATAGTAAGTGTTCCTTAAATGCCAATTTTCATGGGACCAGCTGATATTCTTCCAATGGCAAATGTCAGTAGAGATAAGAGTCGTGCAGTTGAAACTTTACTGTCCACTCCTGTTTTTCAGGAAGATAAGCCACCTCCATAGGAGTCGAGCCAAGACGATGTGCAAGTGTAGAAAGGAAGATCGGGAGAGATAGCTGTTGGTTGAATGAGGGATTTATTTAATATCTAATGCGTATGGCCAGTTAAACAGAGGGCCGTCCTCTATTACTTCACAAGTCCATTACCTTTATCTATATATTGGGTTTTCTGCAAGTACATAGAACTTTGTCAGAAGGAAAATATGATGTAGACTCTATTTACCAAGGTAAAGATAATACCCAAAAGCCAGGGTTCTACACATAAAGCGAGCTACACTGGTGTAGTTATGTTAAAGGAGTTTCTTCACTACAGTGATTAACTTTTAACATTTAGAGACAGGTAAATGAAAACTATTACCAAATACATTGCTATGTTGATTTTACTTTGTTCAGGAGAAAACAAAGATTTTATCTCCTCTTAGAGTGCACAAATTTCCCTGGTTATCGACCACCTCTCCCTGCAGCACTGACACGTTTCAGTAAGTGCCACTACGAATAAGGTATCTTGCCGAAACGCGTCAGTGCAGCGATGTCCGAAGCTCTTTGAGTATACACCTGTGTCATGTGCTGTTTTTAAGGATAATTATGAATAAATAGCATATTCTTTTACTACTTTCATTGCCCTGGGTTATCGTGCATGGATGCCACTACTTTCAGGTTTGCATGCAGATAAATAGAGTGACCAAAAAAAGTCCAGGCATATAGCAAAGTTTAATGGGATTGTCTCACTGCATTAATTCATGTTACCTCAGTCCTGTTTACTTGGTTTCACTTTGAATTCAGGGTCGTGTTTACTGGCTTCCACTAGGCTGCAGTATAAGCCAGGTCTGTAGCTATAGCAACCAGTTCCGGCAGCCTATCAGAAGAGATCAAACAGGTCTGTAGCTATAGTGACCACAGGAGGTGATACAGCCAATACAAGAGGGGGAATCTCAGAATAGGTAGGACACTGTTAATAGACACATATTGCAAAGTGACTTGTTTTTGCAAAATCTTTAACATAAAAAGCAATCCTTGTGGTGAGACAAACCCTTTAAATACAGAGATACATGCTAGTACTACTGGTTCATAGCATAAATCACAGGCACATATAAGCAGGAGGTATAATACAGTATCGTCACAATGGACACTAAAATCAGAAATACCCCCTACAAGTAAAATCAAAGCAGATACATATGTAAATACAATTCAAAAAGACCGCCTACTCATGATAGATGATCCAGCCCGGCAGCCTGGGATTGTTATAGTATGGTTGCTTTTTTATCAATTGAACAAATGTTTTTTTAATGGTTTAGTTAGGGTTTTCCTCTGGTATTACAATGCAATAAATATCTTTTCAACGTAAAACTTCTATCCTTGTCTGTCCAATGGTGGCGAATCATAACTGGATTTTAGGGGCGGTAAAGTGCAGGCACATTCAGAGTATGGCTCCATCATAGGAACAGACAACTGAAAGTGTTGGCAGCGACGCATCTGTCATATGACGAACAACAAGAGTGCCTGACGGACCAAATCGACTTATAATGGGATCCACGGGGTTCCATCATGGTGTTTGTCATTCCACCGGTGCTCTATGCCGTGCTATTCCTTCTGGAAAAAAGATGCAATATGCAACGGGATGTGAACAAAGCCTAATTAGAATTTAATTATGAGAGGTATCATGAGACAACCACACAGACTGCATGTACGTAACTACAGCTATAAGCGCTGCTATTGGGATGAGAGGTTGAGGAGGTCCACCTAGGTGCAAAAACATGGTACCTTTCAGTAGGGAATAACAAGATGGTGGTGTTCAGCTATCTAGCACTGATATTTGGCTTCACTGATGCTGTATTTGATGCAGTAAGTTATACTTTTAGTTATTACTTCCTATACTGCTGTTTGATTTTCGTGTCATTAAGTGGAGGGGGCCCATCTCATTTTTGGGGCAGGCACTATACATTTTAGCTATACCCCTGACACACAGATTGTGGGTTCTCTAACAAGTAATTATAAATATTACTGAAGCTTTGGCTTCCTCCTTGGCACCAGTTAGTTCTTCTTTGCTGATATTGAGTTTTTGCCCAAAAAGGCTTTAGGGTTTTTAACAATTTTTAGGGGTTAAAATTAACTACTCCATGGCACAGCCAGTCTGATGTGGCTCCCATTGCGGTGTCACTTCTGGACTAACATCATGTCTGACATCACTTCTAGTTACCAAAATGGAGGTCTTATCCCTATGTTATTGTAATTAGAAGTCACACGGAGAGTGCCTTGGAATGGTAAGTTAACCCATGAAGAGCCATAAAAAAATATGAGGTATTCTCATTATCCTGGTCCATAGAGCCACAGCCTGCTTCAGGGTAACACTTCCTGGTAAGGCTGTGGGATACTTGTACAGCAGTGATTGTCATATCAGCTTTGCTATTTCTAGCTGATATTGTTACAGTGACATGAGTGCAGGAGGCTTGTAAACTGTAGTACACAAAGCTACGGAGCTCTAAAGGATTAAAGTTTGTCAATAACATAGATAAACAAGCTCCTGGTGCTGGAGATAACACTCAGTACGGAGTGACGGCACCAAAGTCAGACAAGGCAGCTGGAGCAATGGTAGCAGAGAGAGGGGGTCAGTAATCTACACAAGCAGATTATAAAATCTCCTTTCATTCCTAAACAAAGCAAAATCAGAACAGCAATGTATTTGGTAATAGTCTTTATTTACCGTATATACTCGAGTATAAGCCGACCCGAGTATAAGCCGAGGCACCTACTTTTGCCCCAAAAAAACGGGAAAACTTATTGACTCGAGTATAAGCCTAGGGTAAAAAATGCAGCGGCTACTGGTAAATTTTAAAAATAAAAATGGATACCAATAAAATTACATAGGCAGTTTAATGTCCCCCATAGGTAATTATAGGCAGGTATATGGCCCCATAGGCAGGTGTAGGCAGGTATATGCCCAAGCAGTATAGGCAGCTGTACATATGGCCATAGGCACTGTATAGGGGGGTTATATGTCCCCCATAGGCAGCTGTAGGCAGGTATAGGGCCGGCTGTAGGCAGGTATAGGCAGCTGTAGGCAGGTATAGGGCAGTTATAGGCACTGTCGTAGGCGGAGGTTATATAGGGCCGGCTGTAGGCTGGTATAGGGAAGATATAGGGCCGGCTGTAGGCAGGTATAGGCAGCTGTAGGCAGGTATAGGCAGTTTAAAAAAAAAAAAAAAAATCACTTACCTGGCTCCCCGCTGCTCCGGACTCCCGCGCGCTCCTCGGGTCTTCTCGGCACAGGCGGGTGACATCATCAGGATGCGCACGCAGTGTGATGACACACGCTGCCTGTGCCGGAAAATCGGACAGCCGCAAATCTGCGGCTGCCGGAGTCCACTGCGGGGCAGGGACGCTCGCTCTGTACCCGCAGTGTTATCTCTTCACCTGTGTGCGCTCCGGAGGGTCGATATAGGTGAAGGGATCGTGATGACAGTGCCCGGGCCATGCGGGGAGCGCACGCTCGCACTGTGCGGTCAGTGGCCTTCATGTTGATGATGAGTCCATTGAGGAAAGGGTCCGGACGGTGCCCGGGCCAGGCGCAGCGCCCCGGGCACTGTGCGCTCACTCGGCCTTCAGTTATATGCTCTCCTGAGGAGCCGCATTATCAGCTGAAGCGTCCCTGTCAGCACTCCGGCCATCGCAGCGCCCGAGCGCCGACAGGAACCCGAGTATAGGCCGAGGGGGGATTTTTCAGCACATTTTTTGTGCTGAAAAACTCGGCTTATACTCGAGTATATACGGTACCTTTATTTAGAGCTAATCATTGTGGTAGGAAAAACCCTTTAAGGTCAGTGGCAATTTTTTGCCAATTTTTACCAAAATTTTATTCTGGACAACAAATCAAATTGCTTAGATTCAAATCAACTTCAACATTGACCCAAATCTGAAACAGAACACAAGTCGTAAACTGGACTACTTGTTTTATCTTTAATGCAGTAGAGAAAACAGTGTTCTCTTTGACTCCAAAACTGTTTAGCTATGAGTCACCTGTGTTGCTTCTGATGGTAAGTATGCTTGGTAAAGGTAAGTAGTTTAGAAGTTTCGCTAAGTGCTACATCTCATAATTGTTGCTTTATGAAATCTTTTTGGCTCTCAGGGTGGGTTAGAACGCTTCTGTTCCAGGGAAGGAAGAGGTGGCATTTTGTGAGAGTGTGATGCTGAGGCTATTCAATGACCCCTCATAACAGATCTTATTGAGGGTTTGGCCCTATTGACATTTTAAAACCACAAAGTCCATTGTATTCTGCTTGAGGCACATAATTAGATCATATATTATAGAAATATTACAGATGAATATCTTGTCCTGTAATTTAAATACACGATTGCTATACAGTATGCATGCTTTTATGTTTAGGATTATATTTTTCTATTTTAATCCCCAGAAAAACCCTGTCCAATTTTTCATTCCCTGATGTCCATCTCAAGGGAATTTTTCATTGATCTTTATGCTTCACGAGGTCACCATATTCCAAACCTCCTGATGTGGCTTTCACATAAATATTGGTTTACCTTGTACAGTGTAATTAATTATAGTATGACAAGACCTGTACGCTTATTGAATTACAGTAAGGGGTCTCCCAGTTTATAATGTGAATCACTAAGTGGAGAAGGTCCAAAAATGTGCGCTTCCTTACCTTATTGTAACGCGGCTATATTTCTGAATCACCAATATACATGAAATTGAAGAAAGCTAAAATGCTGCCCTGGATGGAACGGTTACAATATACATACATAATATATAAAATACCACACACACATACCACACACACATACAATAACACATAATACATACATCACACATATATATATAGCAAAAAAGCAGCACTCTTAAAAAAAGGAAAAAATACTTGGTGCCAGCAGTAAAAAACTTAGATATAACAGCTCCTCAATACAGAAGAGGAAACTCCACAGAGAATAATCCAAGGTGCAAGAGTAGTTTATTCCTTCATACCAGAAAATACAGCGACGTTTCTGCTCCCTCACGGAGAATGCTTGACAAAGGCTTAAGACATTCTTAAGGAGTTAACATACTTTTATTTTAAATACATTTAGGCTGTTGTAAAAAAAATTTAAAACCCCTCAAATTCAGTACTGGTACTGAAAACCAGTAAAAAAAAAAACCTTATCCTAATTTCAGTTTGGGATACAGTTACCCTTACAGTGAATTTTTTTGGCAGATTTATCCAAAAATGGTTTTGGGTTAACCTTAATCGAAGCTCATGGATTCAGGTTGAGTTTGACCTTGACCTAAAGGGCAACAATGCACATGGACATTCCCTTTATTTTACCTCTAAAGCAAAACCTTTACCTCAAAAGCAACCTGAAAACCCATCTCTTTAGGATTGCCTATAACCTACAGTAACCCCTCTGTCGCTACACCCTCCACAAACATGCCCGCCCCTCACCTTCTGTCTCTTTCCCCCTTCCCTGTAGATTGTAAGCCTTCGCGGGCAGGTCCCTCTCTCCCTCCGTACCAGTTGTTAGTCACATATTGTCATCATCGTACGAGTTTGACTTATGTTATGTATGTAACCCCCTTGAATGTCCAGCACCCTGGAATCAATAGCGCTCTAAAATAAATAATAATAATAGTAAAGCCACTGCCACCCCCAGTGCCCCATTGTTGATGTCAGGTCCATCGTTCATTTGATGCTGCAGGCAATCACTGGCCTTGTTCGTCTTTGCTTGCATGTATGGCATGAGACCACAGAAGCCACTGATCAGCTGTAACATCACATGAATGATAAATGTGACCACATTGTAGGGGGATCATTGGGTAACAGATTCTTTTTTTATTTTATGCCAGATTTTGACTACAATTCTGTCTCGGAATCTGCATCGAATCCGTGTCCAATTGATTTCAATAGGAAATATGTCCTATAGTTTGCAATGGGAATTGTGGCGCCTATTTGAAATCCACCATGTGGAAGAAAAAAGTGATAAGTTATGCAGTTCCACATTGGGCAGCCAAAACGCAGATTAGTCCCAGTAGAGCAGGCTAATGCATGCAGGAAACAGTAGTGGAAACCGCTGCTTGAAAGTCGAAATCTGCCATAGAAATCCATGGGTTTCTGCCATAGGTTCTACATTGTCTGAATTTACTCTGACATTCTCCCCTGTACTGCAATTTCCTAAAATCTTGTATCACCCCTTTATTAATATATTTGCTAAATTTAGGGCTTATCCTATCAGACCTAGAAAACCAGATGATCCTGTCAGTGTCTTTTTGCTACACTAAGCTCCTTCAGCTATCTTGCACTACTATGAGACTTCTCTTACATGTGGTGCTGTTATTTGTACTTTTCATTATTACTAGCTATACTACTGTTTTATTTTCCCGTCATTAGGTGGAGGGGGCCCATCTAATTTTTGGGGAACTATAAGCTGAATGCATTTTAGCTATACTCCTGACACACTGAGGGTTCTCTGTAAAGAGATTTTACCAGTAAAGGCTTTAGGTTTTTAAAGACTTTTACGGATTCAAATTTACTATTCTATGGCATAGTCAGTCCGGTGAGGCTTCCGGTGCGGTGTCCCTTCCAGTCCAACATCATGTCTGACATCACTCCCAGTTAGCAGTGATTTGAATACAAGCTCTACTATTCCTAGCTGATCCTGTTACAGTGACATAAATGCTGGAGGTTTGTAAACTGTAGTGCACAAAGCTACAGAGCTCTGCAGGGTAAAGGTATGTTCACACGGCTAATTTTGTTGCTGTTTTCGGAGATTTGCCTGTTCCAAAACAGCAGCAAAAGAGCCTGTTAAACGCCCCTAGTTCATTTTCATCGATTTCTATGTAAAACAGCGTTGTAGTTCACACTCAACAATGTATCTATGTGCATTATAGGCGATATGTCAGAAAACAGGCGCTTCCATGCCAGTTTTAAGGCGCATTAAATTAGTGTATAGTGCGCCTGAATAAATAAACCTGCCAAAAATCTGGCGTGTGGTATTCCTTACATAGTATATTTAATGTGCTTAATTTAGGCTTATACCAAAAAAAGGCGCATTGCATATCGTTGCTAGCATTTTTGAGTCCCCTACTTTAGGCACATTCAAAAGTGTCAAATGCGCCTAGTTTTGGTTCATTTATATAGAGAATACGGTGTCAACAGTTTGTTGGTGCAAAATACACCCAAAAAATGGTGCAGCCCTAATGGGACATGTCACCCTATATGCGCTTCTTTGGAAGCTATTTTGGGCGCTGAAAAAGAAGTGTCATGTCAATTCTTGAAGCGTTTGCAACGCTGAAAATCCCAATAGGATTCAATGGAGAGCTTTAAAACCTCGGTGAGTTTTTAGATGCATTTTTCAGTGCTGTTTTTGTCCTGGCTGTTAATTTGTATGTGTATTTCAGAAAGAAAACAGTGTTGGAAAGTCTCATCCAAAACCGGATCAACACCTCCTCAAAACCTTATCTGAAAAGGTGCTTTTAAGGCACTTTTCAGATGAGGTTTTGATGCTGATTTGGATGCTGAAAATTCAGCGTCCCTATTAGCCGTGTGAACTTACCCTTATAGCTTTCCATAACATAAACTACATCCTGGAGATAAACAGCAAGGCGTAACCTCATCATGGTCAGGCAGGGCAGCTGGAGCTACGAGAGCAGAGAGAGGTGGTCGGCAACTTAGGGAAACTTGTGTACAGAAACAGGATAAAATATCCTCTAGCTCCTAAACAAAGCAAACTTAGAACAGCAATGTATTTGGTAATAGTCTTTATTTACCGCTAATCATTGTGGTTGGAAAACCCTTTAAAGGTCAGTGTCAATTTTTGGGCAATTTTTACCAAAATGTTATTCTGGACAACAAGTTAAATTGCTTAGATTGAAATCAAATTTAACATCGACCTGAATCTGAAACACAACATGAATCATAAATCGCACTACTTGTTTATCTTTAATGCAGTAAGACAAGAATGTTCTCAATGGCCCCCAAAGCTGTTTGGCTTGGAGTCAACTGTGTTGCCTTTTGATGGTAAGTATGCTTGGTAAAGATAGGTAGTTTAGCAGTGTAGCTAAGTGATCTTATAATTGTTGCCTTATGAAATCTTTTTGGCTCACCGGGTGGGTTAGAACGCTTCTGTTTCAGGGAAGGATGAGGTGGCTCAGACATTTTGTGAGAGTGTGATGCTGAGGCTATTCAATGACCTCTCATAACAGATCTTATTCAGGGTTTGGCCCTCATCACACTTTAAAACCACAAAGTCTATTGTATTCTGCTTGGGGCACATAATTAGATTATACAGCTCTGGAAAAAATATTGCACAGTTTTCTAAAAATCAGCATCTCTACATGTCTGACAGCCATTCCATTCCAGTGTCAGGTGAATTCCAACCAAAGTCCACCTCATTCTACTTAGGCTGCTTTCACACGGTGCATTTTTGATGCGTTTTTTGTGCAGGAAGGCACAACAATTAATGCTATACACTGCTGCACAAAAAAAAAACCGGCAAAAATCACGATTTTACCGTGATTTTTGCAGTGATTTTTGTGCAGCAATGTACAGCATTAATTGCTGTGCCTTCCTGCATAAACAACGCATCAAAAACGCACTAAAAACGCACTGTGTGAAAGCACCCTTAATGTACTTTTGATTAGGTGATCACCAGAACCAAATCTTATTTAATGAAGGAAAAAACACTGCTGTGGTCTTCACAATCCTCTTGCAATAGGACAAGCTGGATGGCAAAACAAGTGCTAGGAATAGGCCAAAAGGAATTTCAATGAAGAAATCATGGTTATTCCACCAAATATGGATTTCTGAACTCTTCCTGACTTCAAACATTAGTCTTATTGTTTCTACAGAAATATGAACTTGTTTTCTTTGCATTATTTGAGGTCTGACAGCGCTGCTGCTTCTTTTTTTATTATTTTGAAGATTTCTCATTTACTACAAATAAATACAAAATTTTTCGCTTTGAATTTCGGAGACATGTTGTCAGTAGTTTATATAGTAAAATAACAATGTACATTTTTCCAAAAATACATACAACTGAAGAAAAAAATCAGAGAAACTGAAAATTTTGCAGTGGTCTCTTAATTTTTTCCAGAGCTGTATATAATAGAGTTATTGCAGATGAATATATTGCTCTGTAAGTTGAATATGTGCATGGTATACAGTATGTAAACTTTTATATAATGTTCAGAGTTTCTGCCGTAGATTCCATGCTGGAATTTTCCACATGAAAAACGGTGTCTGGACATAACCCTGACAGCCCCCCCCCCCCCTCCTCCAGCACTGCCTTCTCCTAAAATCTTTTATGACTCCTTTATCAAAATATTTTACACATTTTTAGGGTTTGTCCTATCAGAACTAGAAAGCCAGATGATCTCGACAGCGTCCTTTTGCTGCACTAAGCCCTGCTGCTTCTGTATCAGCTATTTCCTTTATCTTCTATCAAGAATGACACATTTGCCCTCAAGTATTTTTACTAGGCAATAAGTATTTAGTTTTGTTGCTGAAAATGTCAAGTGTTTTGTTCCGTAAACCGCTCCGACTGCAGGAGAACAGAACGCATTTCGGATTTCTTCTGCTGCAGCCTGTTTTATCTTCTCCTGTGGGTCATGGTTTGGAACTGCAGAATCTGTACCTGCTCTGGGTATCAATGTAACCCTCCTGCAGAATAACAAGTAGTGAGGTGCGTGTATGTGGCACGCAGCAGAGCAGGGTCTATTCTCAGACACATCTCTATTAGTCTAGCGCCTCTGTTTCCCCCATCTACAAGCATTAGATGATGTTAATATGCTAAGTGTTTGTTAGGGGAGGTCAGATTCTGGTGATGGCCTGATGCAGACCGAGCAGATAGGAGCATAACAGCTTGTCACACAGTCTCAAAGTAGGCATGGTCTAATGCATTTCTCTAATGTAGTGTGAAAGGAGATTGAAATCTGTGAGGGACCCCTGCCATTAACTGGTCATTAACTCTAAGCAAAGAGAGACAGGAATCGTGGACTTGTACTGTAATCAGAAAAAGCTTTAGAGAGGTGAACGGCCAAATGAATAATGGTGCCCTGTGAAAAGGCTTAGGTGCAATCACACAGAAAACATCCTTGTGCAGCACATTAATCAGTTTAACTAGCTTTCATAATCCCATCTAACCAAGCTAGGAACATGCATTGTGGCCACTACGTCTGCATTGGCCTCTTTCCCACTCCGCTCCGTTCTACTCCACCTGGAATATGCATCATTGTAGATGTCTATATAAAGAATCTGATAAAGTGTTGGTCGTATTTGCCTTTGCTTTGGTGCAATATAGAACTTTTATAATGGGCACTGTTATGGTGATCATTGTATGGGTAGCACTGCATAGTCTGTACTGTTATGGTGATCATTGTATGGGTAGCACTGCATAGTCGGTACTGTTATGGTGATCATTGTATGGGTGGCACTGTATGGTTGGTATTGTTAAAGTGGGCACTGTTATGGTGGTCATTGCATGGCTGGCACTGTTACGATTGCCACTATTATGGCAGGCATCGTATTGTTGGTACTGTTATGATGGTCATTGTATGGTTGACACTGTTATGGTGGCCACTATTATGGCAGGCATCGTATTGTTGGTACTGTTATGGTGTGCACTGTATGCTGACACCGTTATGATGGGCATTGTATAGTTGACACTGTTATGGTGGCCACTATTATGGCAGGCATCGTATGGTTGGTACTGTTATGGTGTGCACTGTATGCTTACACGTTATGATGGGCATTGTATAGTTGGCACTGTTATGGTGGCCACTATTATAGCAGGCATTGTATGGCTGGCACTGTTATGGTGGGAACCGTAAGGCAGACACTGTTATGGTGGGCATTGTATAGTCAGCACTGTTATGGTGGTTATGTTATGGCTAGCACTGTATGGTTGGCACTGTTATGGTAAGCACTGTATGAGAGGTTCTGTTATGGTGTGCACTGTTATCTTGGCACTTTTAAAGTGGGCACTGCACGGTTGGCACTGTTATGGTGACCACTGTTATGACTATTACTGTCCTGGTGGGCATTGGATGGCTGGCACTGTTATGGTGGGCACTATATGCTGGCATTGTTATGGTGGGCACTGCTATGGCTGGTGCAGTTATTTTGGCCACTTTATGATGGGTACTGTTATAGTGGGCACTGTTCTAGTGGCCACTGTATGGCTGGCACTGAAGCATAAAATGCACATTTATGTATGCTTTAGGCTGAAGTTTGAATTTCTATGGGAAAACTTGTATCTTTTATGGACAATTTTACACGCATTTTTTATTTGATGCAGTTGTCCATGTATTTTTTGAAATGCTAAGGATAGAAATGATATAACCATGACACTGTAATGCCCATTGGCATGGAGGCAGGACTGTCAGCCACACGCTGACACATCAAAGAATGCACCAATTACCTGCTAAACAACAAAGCACTCACATAATTGGTTCGTTTTTTGCAATCCCCATTAACTATCCATTGTACAAGTAAGTACAAGTAATACATGCATTTACACAATAGAAGTGACATGCAGCGCAGTGTTTTATGCAACACATTGGGCGATATGCATGATTTTTGGCGCCTAGGCACCATATTTTTTGCACGCATTAGTAGCGTAAAATGCGCCTGAATTTATGAACCTGTTCTACTGTGAGTCATAGATTTAGCGCTTTCTAGCTACAAAGCGACACTTCTGGCTCAGGTAAACCACTTTTAAAGTGCTCTACCTGTTCCAGCAGTAATGCGCCTGGATTTGCCATTCAAAATCCACAAATCTGTAGTTTCATACGGTTATAATGCGACACGCCTCCAGCACGCCTCCCAATCTCAGGTGCATTACAAAGTGCCACGGGCGCTCTGTAATGCACCTGATACAGGAGTGATTAAAAATATAGTGAACGGGGCTGCGCCAGTTTTCAGGCTGAAAAGACGCCAGACTTCTGATGCCCAATACATGTCACCCATAATGAATAAAATGATGCATAAAAAAATGCACCAGGTGCCCATTGCTAAGTTTTCCCATAGAAAACAATGGGGTAGTTTAGTTTTTTATTGGATGCATTTTTTGGTGCATAAAACATGTGTAAAGCTTGTTTTTCTATTAATTGAAATATGCGTAAAGAAACATTGAGCCTCAATTGTGAAAACTGTCCAGCAGTTAGACTGTCCTTATTGCCCATAGCAACCAATCAGAGCTCATAACAACCAATCAGGGCTCACAGCACCCAATCAGGGCGCATAGCAACCAATCAGAGCTCACAGCAACCAATCAGAGCTCATAGCAACCAATCAGAGCTCATAATAACCAATCAGAGCTCATAATAACCAATCAGAGCTCATAGCAACCAATCAGGGCTCATAGCACCCAATCAGAGCTCATAACAACCAATCAGAGCTCATATCAACTAATCAGAGCTCATAACAACCAATCAGAGCTCATAGCAACCAATGAGAGCTCATAGCAACCAATCAGAGCTTACAGCAACCAATCAGAGCTCACAGCAACCAATCAGAGCTCATAGCAACCAATCAGAGCTCATAACAACCAATCAGAGCTCATAGCAACCAATCAGAGCAAATAGTCACCAATCAGAGCTCATAGCGACCAATCAGAGCTCATAGCAACCAATCAGAGCTCATAACAACCAAACAGAGCTCATAACAACCAGTCAGAACTCATAGCAACCAATCAGAGCTCATAGCAACCAAACAGAGCTCATAGCAACCAATCATAGCTAAGCTTTCATTTCTTCAGAGCAGTTTAAAAAATGTAAGGTGATTGGTTGTTTGAGCTCTGATTGGTTGCTATGGGCAACAAGGACAGTCTCACTGCTGGAAATTTTCATAAATGAGGCCCACGGTGTGTGAGCCCAGTTTAATGGGCCAAAGTGCACATTAAGGGTCCCGTTCATTTGTAAAGTAATATAAATGTGTTGTGCATTTTTATAACGGAGTCTATAGTGATTTTTAAAAAGCATGACATTACGCCTGTCATTTGTTGCTGCATAATTTGGCGCCTCTTTTCACACATAAAATAGCAACAAAAAGGAACCCTCATTGGAGAAATGGGTATGTTTACTTCTCCAGCCCACTATCACAGCTACTGCTATCTGTTAATAAAACTAATATTTTATTTGCTTCTTTCAAAAACAAAAAAACCTCTATCCTAACTTACCCTAAGGTTAAATGATTCCTATACACCAATCCAAACTATTCCTGAAGCTCTCTGGAAGCCTAGAGTAACCGTATCTAAATATTGAAATTTATCAATGTCACACCTACAGAATGTTCCAATGATTGATGTGCTAACTAAAATACATTGTATCACAGCTCTCACTTCCCCCAGCATATTCATCGGGAGTCTGGGGGTTATGGTTTTTTCTCACGCATAGCACACCAAGAAAAGCTTCAAATAAAATGAAGTTGGGTGTACTGGAAAACTCCTAAAAATGCAAGCAAAAACTGCATTAAAAACATGTACAATGCACTGAAAACACAACAAATTAAGAAAATGCACTTAAAAACACATAAAAAGTGTATAAAAATGTTAGTTTTTTTTTCCCATGAAATTTCACTGTATTCTGACATATTGTCTACTGATTGCGTTCTGTTTTTAGGACAATTAACATCACATACAACTACCAGAGGCTGCTGTAAGCTGCGCAACATCTCTGTGTGGGATAACTCGACATGAAATTTTTGTTGGCATTTTTTTCTGGTGTATTTTTCCTATGACAAATCACATGATTCTCAGGGTAGGTTCACACGGCGTATGTGTTGCAATACGCCTCCAATAGTGCTGTTGAAAATATGTGCTGGCCAGCGGGTACTTTCAACACAAGCCAGCTCCCTACCTCATATACCTTTCTATTTCTTGGTGTGCAAGGTCACTTCTTTTTACAGACGTACATTGCACGTCAAGAAAAACGACGACGGAGATTTTTCTGGTAACATTCTTTTTACCGTATTTGCGAGATGTATTTTGGTGCAGGATGCACCGCGAATACACTGTGTGAACATGCCCTGAGATCATCTCAATTAATGACTTTTCTTTAAATCACAACTTATAATGTAGAAAATGGCACAAAACACTGTTTTTAGCAGTTGAATGAAAAAATTATAGTGGTCTATAAGAGAAAAAAATGGCCATATGTATGAAAACTCGGCCTAAGACTAACTTTGTTGCCCATAACAACCAATCAGAACTCCCCTTTCATTTTTTCATAGGATATGAAATTAAAGGGGAACTCCAGTTGGTTGCTATGGGCAACAAAGTTAGTCTTAGGCCTAGAGAATTTTCATACATGTGGCCGAAACTGCCTAAATAAAACAAAAAACACAATTACATATTGAAAGTGGGAAAATGTCACAAAGAATTTTATATTTCCCCATTCATTTACAGCTGAATACAGAAACAAATATAAAAACATGAAAATGTAACAGTTTTAACACGCGCACATATATATATATATAGGAAGCTCCGCTGCACTCACAATTGGTCAAGAATGATGACTAGTTGTCACTGGACATGAAATAAATCACTAGTCTTAATTTTTTTCCTATTGTGAGTAAAGCAAATCTAGAAGGAAATAAGGAAATAATTATTTTATCCCTTGCTGATTTTTTTGAAGTTTGCCCACTGATAGGGACATGAACAGTCTATAATTTTAAGGATAGGTTAATTTTAACATTGAGAGATATAATATAAAAAATAAAATCCAGAAAATCACATTGCATAAATTACATAGGTTTACTTTCATTTTGCTGAGAGAAATAAGTATTTGATCCCCTACCAACCAATAAGAGTTCTGGCTCCTAGAGACCAGTTAGACGCTCCTAATCAACTCTTTACCTGCATTAAAGGAGTTGTCTCCCTACAGAGTTTCATAGGCTGCATGAATGAAATACTCTGTCACTTCCTGGTTCAGACTGACTAATTTGCATACAGCTCCATGCTTGTATTCAATGCTGTGCTTTCAGTTGCTAATTAGATCAGATTAGCTCAGAAGCTTCTCAAACTGCTCACAGAAGGCTTTATCTGATCCCTCAAACAAAAGGCCTTATTACAGTTCTGTTTATTTTACATAAATCAAGCTTTTTACTGTCCAGCAGCACAGGACACTGCCTAGACCTGTGTGATTACATCACTCACTGCTATCTCATAGAACAAACAGCAGGGGGAGAAATGTTTACAGGTCAGTTACTGAGGGAACTGAAATGACCAGGGGGTCATAAATTCACTTGTATCTCCTTAGGGAAAACAGATGAACAAAGCAATATATTTGGAAAATTTCTTTATTTTGTGTTCCCTACAATTTGAAAGCTATTCTTTGTAGCGAGACAACCCCTTTAAAGACAGCTGTCTTACATAGTCACCATTATAAAAGACTCCTGACCACAGACACAGTCAGTCCGACTCTAACCTCTACAACATGGGCAGGACCAAAGAGCTTTTTAAGGATGTCAGGGACAAGATAATAGACCTGCACAAAGCTGGAATGGGCTACAAAACCAGAAGTAAGACGCAGGGTGAGAAGGAGACAACTGCTGGCGCAATAGTAAGAAAATGGAAGAAATACAAAATGACTGTCAATCAACATTGATCTGGGGCACCATGCAAAATCTCACCTCATGGGGTATCCTTGATCATGAGGAAGGTGGGAGATCAGCCAAAAACTACACGGGGGGAAACTTGTTAATGATCTCAAGGCAGCTTGGACCACTGTCACCAAGTAAACCATTGGTAACACATTATGTCGTAATGGTTTGAAATCCTGCAGTGCCCGCAAGGTCCCCCTGCTCAAGAAGGCACATGTGCAGGCCCGTCTGAAGTTTGCCAATGAACACCTGGATGATTCTGTGAGTGATTGGGAGAAGGTGCTGCAGTCAGAAGAGACAGAAAGTAAGCTCTTTGGTATTAACTCAACTCGCCACGTTTGAAGGAAGAGAAATGCTGCCAAGACCCAAAGAACACCGTCCCCACTGTCAAGCATGGAGGTGGAAACATGATGTTTTGGGAGTGGTTCTCTGCTAAGGACACAGGACTACTTCACTGCATCAATGGGAGAATGGATGGAGCCATGTACTGTAATATCCTGAGAGACAACCTCCTTCTCTCCACCAGGACATTAAAAAGGGGTCGTGGCTGGGTCAGAGGGATCAAATACTTATTTCTCACTGCAAAATGCAAATAAATGTATATAATTTATACAATACGATTTTCTGGATTTTATTTGTCAATGTTAAAATTATCCTACCCTTAAAATTAACGACTGTTCATGTCTTTGTCAGTGGGCAAGCTTACACAATCAGCGAGGGTTATAATAATAATAATAATTATATATATTATATATATATATATATATATTATATA
Source organism: Phyllomedusa bahiana (assembly GCA_025379985.1). NCBI lineage: Eukaryota > Metazoa > Chordata > Amphibia > Anura > Hylidae > Phyllomedusa > Phyllomedusa bahiana. The sequence continues at coordinate 52,254 of JAODAL010002567.1, forward strand.
TATATATATATATATATATATATTATATATATATATATATAGTTTTAAAAAAGCATATCTATAGTTTGGATGCAGTTCTTTTAGGCTATGTCTACACAGCACAGGTTTATGATTGGATTTATGGCGGATATTTAGTATTTAAAATCCGCCGAAATTCTGACTGAACCCAGTGCTGTGTAGACCTCAATAGAGAATCCTTGTTGTAGTCTACACAGCATGGACTCTTTACTGACGATTTCCTAAACTGCCAGCGCTCCAGTGGAATATAGAACAAGTTCTAAGGATTCCCGTAGCCCCAATGTACTGGGGATGTGGGAAATCCGAAATCCGCCCATGGTTTTTTTGCACAAAAAAAAGGCGGCACGGCGCGGTACAACGATGTTGAAATGCTGACGGATTTTGGATGGCATAACGTTGCTCTGTAGACATAACTTTAATGAAAAACAGATTTTAATTTAAAAGTAATGGGAAATATAAAGGAAAATCATTTACTTCTTGTTGAAATCATATCTGGCTTTGTCTTAAAAAACTGCATAAAAAATTGTAGGGATGTTTTCCAAAAAACATTGTGGCCTCATTTATGATAGCTGTCCAGTAGTAAGACTGTCCTTGTTGCCCTTAGCAACCAATCATGAGCTCAGCTCTCATTATCTCAGAGCAGTTTAAGACGCTCAGATTGGTTGCTATGGGCAACAGACAATTTTACACTTAGGGCGACATGTATGATCGAGTTTTTCACCCTTTTCATGCATAAAATGTGCCTAACTGAGCCGGCTACAATGTCTAATGCACCTAATAAAGGTGCATTGTTCGTAAGACTCGACACTTTCTAATGCGCCTAACATGAGGGGGTGTTCTGGGGGCGTCGCACCACACCTGTAATATTAGACACATATATGAATGCAAGTCGGCAAAACTAGGCGCATTACTGCTCGGACAGGCAGACCTATCTCAATGTGGTGTCTGTCTGAGCCTGAGGAGTCGGAGTGGAGCTAGATTTGCTGTTAGGGAAAAAAATGTTCAATATTTCTCAACTTACACCAATACAAAAATAAAAAGTAATTTCTGGTGATTATCAAACTGTATAAAATTAAATTATTTAAATGTAATAAAAATGTCATCATATAAAAATAATATAAAAATATATAATCCAAAAATATAAAAATATCTCCTATAAAATGTATTTAAATTTAATAGAATCTAAAACTAGTTTTACATTAAATAACCCACTGATGATGTTGTTGTTCAGATTTTTTAATTTTGACTACATTAAATTTGAAATTTATTTTTGCTGCTCTCACACTTTATGCTACAATCAGCAAGAGCCAGTACAGCACAGGTACTGCTGATACCTGTGGTCCACCAAGCAGGATCAGTACCATAGTTTCTATTCACTGACATGCTATTCTGATGACTTTTCGTTTCTTTCCAGCCATTATACATGTTAAGAGCATGACTTATGCGCCTAAGTTTCGTAATGCGCCTAACACATAGATGAGGCGCGTCGAACTTTAGACTCCATTTATATTGGCACAAAAACCACTTTCATACATCAGGCACATTATACACTGAAAACGAGACTCGAAAATTCACTTCGAAGCGCCTCACTTCATACAGGTCTCCGTTAGTTTTGATAAATGATGCCCTGTGTATGAAACCAGCTTCAGTGTATGGCTTATGTTACCTTTGTAGACAATTTGGAAAGACTATATTGAGCTTCCATACTCATATTTCTTCAGTTTGCTTTGGAACCATCCGAAGACTTCTTTTACTAAAAGCCTATAAAAATGCACACTTCTTTTTTTTTTCAGCGCTGCTTGCATTTTTTGCAATTTTACAAAATGTGTATAAGTACATGCATTTTTGTAGTGTTTTTTAAAGTTGCTTTTTACCCATAAGAAAATCCTGATTCAAAGATTGTGCGATTTAATGATTTCTCTTTGAATCAAATGATTTGCAATGCATAAATGGCACAAAAATGCACCAAAAGTGCAACACAAATTTACACATGAATTTTGTTTTTATTTTTTTTTTTAAGAAAGAAGAAAAAAAAGTGGAGAGGTTAATGCTACAAACTTTTTTTTAACAACCCCTCATAGCTACAGCCAGTTGCATCTGGAAAATACATACGGTAACTGAGAAACACAGAAAATACATCACAGAGAAAAAAACAATGAATTTTCCTACTTGTTCAAGTCCACAATTCTCTTCCTGATATCTTGGCTTATTTCTTCAGACTTTCCCACACACAGAAGCAATGTGTTTCTGTTGTGCATAAATACATCCACAGCTGTGTCTCTAATTAACTTAGATGTTGCCAATAAACCTATCAGAAGCTTCCAAAGACATGACACCATCATATGTTTTTTTGTTTTCTGAGGCTAATCCATTTGCATCTGATATTGTTTGGTATGGCCGCTACATCGATGACCTCCTCATTGTTTGGGGGAGGGGGGAGGCGATGTGGCGGCCATACCGAACCTATCAGATTATTTCAATTTAAATTCTTTATCCTTAAAGTTTGTTTTTCAACATCATATTTCAATTATTGATTTTTTGGATTTGACCCTTAAGGGAGATCATGACTGTGTTTCCATTAAAACATTTAGAAAAAGTACTGCAGGTAACACAATCTTACATGGAGAATCGTGTCACCCTAGGCATACCATAAAAAACATTCCAGTGGGTGAAATGCCTAGGGCTAGACGTAATTGCACCAATACAGTAGATTTTTTGAGTGAAAGTTCTGATATAGAACAAAGATTAAAAGCTAGAAAATACCCTGCCTGGAGTTTAAAACGTGCAAAACAAATGGTGTTACATAAAGCACGTAACAATCTGTTAAATATACCACAACAACCGGCTTGTTCGGCCACTACCTCTAGGACTCCCATAGTGTTTTCTACCACCTACAGTATAGAATTTCCCATTATATCGGATATTCTCAATAAATTTCTTCCTATTCTTACTTTGGATCCACTTCTGTCTGGCTGTTTTTCAGGGGGGGTTCAGATGTGTTGCTAGAAGGGCACCAACATTAAAACAACATCTTTCACCTAGTTTGTTTCAGAGCCGTTCACATGTTTCTACATGGCTACGTTATTCTGGGTGCTTTAGATGTGGACATGGCAGGTGCATCTGTTGTGGTGCACTCAGCCAATCCTTTACTTTCAAGTCATTGCAAATGGGTAAAGATTACTCTATCAAACAATACATAAATTGTAATACCCAATATGTGATCTGTTTAGTTACCTGTCTTCATTGTTGCGTCCAATATGTAGGATGCACTACTTGTAAGTTGAAGGATCGCATAAGAAGGCATCTCTCTGATGCCCGGGCTGAGAGCACACCGGGCGCGTCTGCTGTATCGCGACATTGTATCCGGCATCATGCAGGTAATACTAACACTCTCTCAGTACAGGGAATAGAGAGGGTTAATTTCCCGCCTAGAGGCGGTGACCACTGAAGACTGTTACTCAATCGTGAATCCTTCTGGATCTTCACGTTAAAAACCAGAATGCCACATGGGTTAAACAATAGACAGGACATCATTTTGCATTATTGACAAAGTTTATTAATATGTTGCAATATGTATATACCCTATCTTGATCTGTATCCATAAGTATAGATGCAGACATACCATTTGTTATACAGGTGCTTTAACTTGCTAATTAGTGACGCTTTATAGATGGGTCTGCACGTTTGTTTTACCATGCTACGACTAAGGGCCATTTTGTTTGGGGCCTGAAACGCGTGAGAAGTATGTCTTTGGATGTCTGATTTTGTCTTCATTCTCCAATAAACGTGGAGTTTACTTGCATCAAACTGAGCTGGACTTCATCTCTCTACCATCATATGGGCAGTCCCAAATTGTTTAAAGGCATAGTCAGCCTAAGGTATGTAAACTATTGACTTTGCAGAAAGTAATACAAATGCCTTAAAAATTCTTTCTCATTATTCTGGCATTTGGCAAATATAAATAATTTTGGTTCCTCATTGACCTAAAACGGGGAAGGTTTATTCTGCTTTCATGTCAGATAGTGAGAAAAACATGCAGATGTGTCTGTTTATATAGTGTATGGAAACGTCTGGTTTCAACTGTACATACAAAATGTGTCCATAGGATTATGTGCCCGATTTAAACCAAAAGTGCGAAATATATATATATCATAGACACCTTCACTGTTTATTCATTAAATTCATACTGTTTTTCAATGAGACCCTATGGGTAACTTATGCCACTGTTTGGCATCTGTCACAGGTATCCGATTAACAAGCCGTACATGTCCTGGTGTGTGCAGTCAATTGAGCCCATCAATATTACGTGTCCCTGACGTTACCATTAAGATCCATCAAAGACTGCAGTCTATAGTTTGTTAGTGGACTGCATACTTTGCTATTCTAAAATAACCTATATTCAATGCTGATGATCTACAAGGAGAACAGTAGAATTCTGTAAAAGCTCTGTAGTTGCCCCCTTCAATATACAGAGGTAGCAGATAGAAGTCTTCATCTTACTTCTGCATATTTTCTACTTGTCTGACATGTTTGTACCATGGCAAATTGAATGATCGTAGAACCCCTTTAAATCAATTTCCAAATACATGATCAAGCCACATTATTATGACCACCATCTTATATCCAAAGTAACGACCATGTGCCGCACGGACAGCATCTAGACGAGATGGGAAGGACTCAATAAGGTCCTGGTAGGTTGTCACAGAGCCATGCTGACTGCGTCCCACACGTGAGGCGGTCCCACAAATGCTAAATTGGGTTCAAGTCTGGAGATCTAGGGAGCCAGGGTAATACTTTGAAGCCTTGATCATGTTCTTTTAACCAATGTCAAACATTTCCAGTTGCATGACATGTCGCATTGTCTTGCTGGACGTTCCCGTTCGCCCCAGGGAAGACAATCAGCACGTATGGGTATACATGATCTGCAAGGATGGATTCATACCCGAATCCTTTGAGAGTGGCCCAGAGGATGCCACATTGCCCAGACATTAAGGTGGCTATCATCAACTTGTGTTCTTCCAGCAATGGTTGCAGGGTGTTTGTTCTCTGGCATTTCTTGCCTGACACACTGTTGTCTATCTGTTTGTTGATGCAGAAAATGTGACTCATCAGAGAAGACAATCCTTCTCCAATCAGTGGCCCAATTATAATACTTTGGTGAAAATATAAGTCTTTTCTGCTGATGCAATTTGGTTAGCAGAGGTGCAATGATATCCATCCTTCTCCGGAGCCCCATACACAATAGGGTTCACTGAACCGTTGTTTTAGACACACGCTTGGTAGCCCCCTGGTTATTTTTGGTGAGCTGCTCCCCTGTAGTGTGTCAGTCAGCTTTCCTGCACCTTTGTAGCCGACGATCACCTCTCTCATCAGTTGCAATTTCCATATTGCTTATTCACAATGGCGCCATGTGTCCACACAATACACTTTCACCACAGCAGCACGTTAACAAATCCGAAGCTGTGCGGTTTCAGAAGTACTCCCACCCTTGCCCTGAAAGCAATAATCACCCAACCAGCTTATCACACATTTTGTATACCCACCAGGCCAGTTCACCACCCCTGTCTTCCATGAGCTACGTCTTTCTGACATTGAAAGTAGCATTCGGTCATAATATTGTGACTCGACTGTATATTTTACGATTGACTTCCAAATTCTGTCTGCGGCAGTCTGCGACATAGCCAATTTTTGGATATCATTTGGTTATATGTTGTAATTGTAGGTTCCAGGTGGGGTCACCCTTATCGGGGCGGTTACCCTACTTTTTGATAGGTAGGCTTGCGTTAGTTAGTACTATTGTTAATGATATAGTGTGTGTTTTATGATAGATTTATTAAAGGTTAAGTTTTAGAGAGATCATTAGGTAGACAACCCCTTTTTTGTGTCTTTGGTGGTGCGGCAGTTTTTGCAAAAGAAAACGTGCGTGCTTTATGCAGCATTTTTAGTAGCGTTTTCTCAAAACCTAAAATTGGGAAACTGCCTTTTAAAAATGGAGCACAAAAATGTTGCTGCAGTTCCTATCACATATATGTTGATGTAAAAACACCATTCTGTTACCCTAGATCATCAGCATGGGTCTAAAAGGGTCTGGTCTAAGAGGGTCTAGTGTTTCAGCGATTTCCATGAAATGCAGTTAAGTCGCTGTTTTCAAAATGAGATTGCCTTAAACTCAACACTATTGAAAGCTTTGAAGGAAAATTGAGGAAGATTGTGTAATAACTTTTCAGCGTGGCAGTCTGACAATAGGAGATGACAAGGCTGGAGTTAAATTTAGCAGGGACGTTACATAACCAAGGGCCGAATTTAGTAGAAAGACGTTGGGTAAAGCTGATTGATCTTATAGAATGAATGGATTCTGGGAGAGAATCACAAGCAGACTAGATTTTGCATGGAACGTACTGTGTTATCTGCTGCCAAGACCAAGGGCACAAACTTGTTGGGCAGTAAGAGTAGCTATGTTAAATACTAGATTTTTTTGGCCTATAGATCAAGCAGTCTGACTAGGAAAACCCATATGATCTGAGTTGTAACAGTAAATTCATGGTGTAAACGTGTCAGTGAAAGCTGTAAGTTTGCATAGGAACGGATACTAGCAATGTCATAAGCTGCCCAGGCTACAGTTCAGATGGATTCAGTCTTCTGCTTTGATAAATCTGTAGCCAAACAACATTCATGTCAGCGCAAACCCTTGTAAAACATGAATGATGTGTCCTGTGGGAAAGCGTCATCTGTGACACCTCTGATTCATGACACGTGTCAACAGGCCTCATGCGGTGTAAGGAGAGGCACGGCAGGGACGCAGGAAGCCCCTCATGAGGTTAAAGGGGTCTTGGCCTTTTGTAAGTAAGGTTTAAAGAGAACCTGTCACATAGATTATGCCCCCTTTGCTGAGGGCAGCACAAGCTAGTGTCAGACCTGCTGTTCCCAGCACTGTGTCCCTTATTCTGGAAGATGCTGTAGTTTTAGAGCAATTAATGCTCAAATCTGCAGGTTTCAGCCAGAAAAGAGTCATTCAAAGAGTAAGTTTTTTCAAACCCCGCCCACCTGAGTCTAGCCCCGCCCACCTCAACTGATAAACCTATTACTTTGAATAGGTAGAAACATGTGAATAACTGTCAGTGGGCGGGGTTCGCCTTTGGTGGGCGGGGCTAACACCTGCTCATGAATAAGATTTGAGCATTAAATGCTCGAAAACTACAACATCTTACAGAATAAGAGACACAACGCTGGGAACAACAGGTCTGACACTAGCTTGTGCTGCCCTCAGCAAGGGGGGGCATTATCTATGTGACAGGTTCCCTTAAAAGACGTATGTCCATCTTCGTAACTTATTATTTTATTAATCAGGTGCAAAGTAAAAAATTACTTTCCAAGTAGTCTTGGGTCTGGTTTACATCGGCGTAGGAAGTTCTATTCTGAACTTTCTGTAAAAATGAGGGACACCATGGCAAAATCATGGGTGTAACTCTAGCCATAGCAGCTATAGCGACTGCTTTGCGGCCCAGAGATTGAGGGGGCCTATTTAGGTACAAGAACACTATTCCCTTCTGTTGGGAACAAGCAGTTGGGGGCTTTCTGCTCTCCAACACTTCTATTTGGGTGTCCTGATATATTGCAGTATTATTTATACCTTTGCTTATTGCTACTTATCCTGCTGTTTTTAGTTAAAGGGGTTTTGCCACAAAGCAAAATTGACGTGGGAAGCTTGCAAAGGAAATAACAGACTTTTTCACCATCCATTTTTATTAAAATTTCTGCACTGTTTTTGTTTTAGCTGCTCCTTTAGTGATCTATTGTTTATAGCTTGTCTCCAGGGGATACGACCAGGGCTGAGAGCTCCTCACTCCTGGTCGCACATGCTCAGACATTACCTCTCCTCTCAGGCAGCTACTGAGTGTTTAAACCCCAGGAGCTGTCATTCTACTCCCGTCCTCTGAACTCATTAGGAATTAGTCAAACAGTGCAAATAAATATAAAAAGAAACCTCAATGAGGCCTGTGCATTGATAAAGAGAAAAAAAAATCCACAGGTTTGGTTCCTGCAGGAATTTGAACCTAGGACCCTTGTGCCTGGAGGCAAAAACTTTACCTCTCAGCTACTCTCAATGCTTTACATAAACAAACCTTTTTTGACTAGAGTGAGGAAAGGCCTAGTGATGTCATCCTGCTGGGTCACATGATATGCAATTCAAACAAATCACACACGCCCCCTTCTGAGTACACAGAGCTGAAGAGTTGGATGCAGGAGGTAGGAAATGAGATTGTGGCAAAACCCCTTTAGTTGGCATTAGATGGTGGAACCCCAGATCATTTTGCTATGGAGCCCTGTAAATTCTAATGACGCCCCTGGCAGGACCCAATGAGATCTGTCAGGCACAATTAGTATCTGTTATAAAATGGGTGCGGTCACAAAAAGCTCAAACATGTCAAATGTGATTGAGGCTTAAATGGGTTATCTTACAATATCAATTCATTTTACTTCAGTCCTGCTTTCTCAGTTTCATTTTTGAATTCAGTGTTTACTGGCTTTACTGGCTTCTACTGCCCTGCAGTGACGAGCTGCTGAGGACACTAGGTCTGTAGCTATAGTGACCAGTGCTGGCAGCCTATCAGGAGAGACAGAACAGGTCTGTAGCTATAATGAATCGAGGAGCTGATGCAGCCCATACAAGAGGGGATATCTAGGAATAGGTAGGACTCTGTTAATGGACACATATTGCAAAGTTATTTGTTTTTGTAAGATCTTTAACATAGAAAGCAATCCTTGTAGTGAGACAACCCTTTTAAATGCAAACTATACAAGGGCATAAATAGAATTCTTAGTGCTCAAACACCTAGTGATAGAAAACTCAAATAGCAGTAATAATTAAATATATGGATATTATCACTTTATCATATCGGAGAACCAGTGTCATACTGGGGTGTCCGGGGCCCACCAGTGGAGTTGGTTCTTGGGGAACATCAGTGAAGCTGATCCTTGGCCTCCAACCAGTGAAGTTGATTTTTGGTGCCTACCAGTGGAGTTGGATCTTGGATCCCACCAGTAAAGTTTATCCACCAGTAAAGTTTATCCTGATAATATGGAAACTGCTGAAAAGTTTTCTCTACCAAACAGGAAGTGTCAGAACATTATTAGGCCTAGTGGCCAAAGTGAAAACTGCAGGATTTCAGTATTTTTTTTTAAAAAAAACATTGTTGGCGATACCAAAATTTCTTAAAAATTGTGTTTAACCCCTTAACGACCGCGCACCGTCTTTTGGCGTCGGCTGGTGCGGGTCATTCGTCTGCAGCGACATCTTTTGCCGTCGCTGCAGACATCGGGGTTTGCTGCGCCCGGCGCCACAGCTGCGCTAGGTATCGGGGCTGAACTACAAAAGCCCCAATCCCAGAGCCTCTCCTGCAGGCATCGGGGAGCGGAGGAAACCTCCGCAACCCGATGCTTTAACCCTTTGATTGCGGCGGTGCGTTGCCGCAGCGCAATAAAAGGGGATCCCCTGCTCTGTCGGGTGATCGAAACACCCGGTAAACCGACAGCCTGGGGAACGGCTGCACAGTCAGCTCTGGGGACCTAGCAGGGCCCCCAGAGTTGTCTGTGAAGAAGCCAGTGATTAGGATGCACTGTTTTGCTGTCCTAATCACTGCCTGTGTCAGAAATGACACAGATTAGCATGTATTGCATATATGAATATGCTAATACATTACTAAGTGTAAAAAAAATTTTTAAAAAATGTTAAACAGTTCTCCCTTCATGGGAGTACAAAAAAAAAGTAAAAAAAAAAAACATAAAACATGTAGAAAAAAAAAATAGAAAAAATAAATAATAAAATAAAAATAAATATTTAATAAAAAATAATTGTACATAAATTACACGCACAAAAAAACCTACACATATTTGGTATTTCCCCACGACCGTAATAACCTGTAGAATTAATCTAACAAGTTTTAAGTGTGAACTGTTAATGGTGTAAAAAAAAAATGAAAAAAACAAAAAATTTTTGGGGAAAAAAATAAAAAAAAATACTGAAATTATTTATAAGTGTACTTAAACTATTCCCTTATAAAGTACAACTTGTCTTGAATAAAACGAGGCCTCATCCAAAATTTCGTCATTGAAAAAATAAAAAAGTTACAACTGTTTAAATGCAAGGAGGCCAAACTAAAAAAATGTTCTGGGGCATTAACTACTTTTCAGGCGTTCGGCTTAAGGGGTTAACATAAAAACATGAGTTAAATAATAGCTCATATTTTTGATGTCACATTCCTTTTCAATGGTTCCTGTCTCATGCAAATGCACTGAAAACTAAGTTTATATCTGGATACCTATTTACAAGTAGTTTCTGGAACCATTTTGTTTTGTCCCCTGCACCTAATAATTTTTGCGCTGCTGAGTTTGTAAAATCATTCCTCGTTCATTAATTATTATTCCTACGTCACATCACAGTCCTGCCTATGTCTCAGTCCCAATCTCCTTTCCACTCAAGTAATCTATTTCCCTGCCTGGCAATTATCCTACTCGCTGTAAATCCCGCACCTGTGCAGTTAGTGCTTCATGCGTGCTGTGCTCTGCTGTCCTGAGGCGAGCAGAACGTTCATATGCTTTGGAAATGAAGAGACTGAAATTGTGCAGAAAGAACAGTGAAATATCGATGTGTAATGCGCAAGCGCCAGCTACGTTTGTACAGCGCATGCGTGGGATTTCAGAGCCGAAGGGAGTAACCAAAAGTAAGGACAAGCCAGTAAAGGAGTAGCATAACAAGAATGACAAGTAAGGAACACAATGGACCCATCTCCTGAGAAGATCGTACATTGTACTCATCTATCGTTATTTGCATACAGGGCGGGAAAAGATTAATTATAAAGTAAAACAGGGTTGTAAAAAAGGTCAGAGAGAGCGCAGAGGGTAATGAAATAGGGTGAACATTATGATGATGTAGATAGTTCAGTATCAAAAATGCATTGGCAGGTTGGAGGGTGGGTTAACTGCAGCAGCCAGAAGTCAGCTGGAAGACAAAAAGGATATATGCAATACACTACTTTTTATACTTCCGGTGTTTTTTTTTGGGGTCAGTTACCCTTTTTTTTTCCCAAAAAGTTGATTAGTGTATGTATAGTGTAATTTCAGGCTGGGTGTGGCGTTTTTTTTTTCTCATAGGTCTCTATTATTTTTTTTTTTTTGCAACAGAATAAAAAAGTGTTTATATTTTTTTTACATTTTTAGAAATCTTTGTGGCATTTTTCCTCATTGCAAATCATTGCATGGGTCACATGATTTGCGATGGAGAAAACACTCAAAAAAAAAGTCTGCATGCATATGTTTGCATTTTTTGTGTATTTTTTGCGGCACTTTTGTGCATTAAAAATCATTAGGAAAAACACTCAGAAATATGAAATGCATTAAAGCAGGTGTACCAACACACATCATAAATGTAAAAAATAAATGTGTGCAGTTATATATTATATTTTAAAATATATATATATATATTTTAAATAATATATATATATATATTTATATATAATTATGTATTCAGCCCAAAATATAAGTGCGTAGGGGGCTATAGGCATACTTGTCAACTCTCCCGGATAATAGACTACAAAATGGGCAAGGCTCATGCAAAAACCGCTCATGAATAGGCATTCTTAGATTTGATAGTGTTCCCAGGAGGGCTGAGGACGTTCCCAGGGGTGTTGATAAAAATCTCCCACATTACTAATGAGTTGGTTGGAAAATATGACTTAAAGGCCGTGTTCACACGGCTTATTCCCGACGGATTTGTGAGCCGTATTGAGCTCACAAATCCGCCGTGAATAAGGAGCGGGGCGGGGCCGGAGCGCGGCGGGGGCGCCGCTCCCCGGCCCCATAGACTTGCATTATCCACGGCGGTATTGCGCCTGGATAATTTTGCATGTCACTTTTCCCCGCCCGGCGGATTCGCCAAGCGGGAGGAGGCGACGTTTCCACTGTTCTTATGAGAGCAGTGGATTACTGTAATGACAGGGACGGATTGGCGCCGTACTGAAGCGCAAATCCGGCGCGGAGTACGGCGCCAATCCGTGCCCAAATAAGCCGTGTGAACGAGGCCAAATGGGTATTGATTAGCTTTAAACATGCAGGTAAAGGTAAATAAACACTATTACTGCAATCATTACTGTTCTGGTTTTGCTTCATTTCAAAGCTAGAGCAATTCTTATCTCTAGCTTGTTTACACAGGTTTCTCTAGTAACTGACCATCTCTCTATGCTCTGGCAACCCTGGCATCACTCCCAGCTGTGTCTTACCAGCAGCACAGCAGCTTGTTTATCTTTCATACGCCCGAATTGCGCCCCGCAATTACAGTAATTCATAGCTCTCATAGAGAGCTATAAATTACTTCTGTCTCCCCTGGGGTACACTGCGCGCATATTGTACCCCAAGAGAGAGAAGTGACATGTCACTTTTTCGTGGCGCTTACGCCGGCCAGCACGTACTTCTAAAACACCCGACGTATTGCGGCTCATACAGTATGCGCCACAATACGCAGTGTAAATATACCCTTACTGTCACACTTTAACCCTTTATAGCTCTCAACGCCAAACACAAAAAAACTAACCCAAATAAAAATTACAAATATATTTTATTAAACAAATATAACAACACACAAAAGCAAATAAAAAGACGGTGCTGGATAACTGAAGAATAACTACTGCTGAGGACACTTTATTTGTTAGTTGGAATTTACGCTTAATTGCTTTACTTACACTCTGTGGGGGTAATTGTATTTGCTTTATATGTTTATGTATTGTTTCTACTAACATTATAAGATTGTGTATTCACTTACATTGGGACTTACTTTCCAGTAGCTATTCTTCAGTTATCCAGCACCGTCTTTTTATTTGCTTTTGTGTGTTGTTATATTTGTTTAATAAAATATATTTGTAATTTTTATTTGGGTTAGTGTTTTTGTGTTTAACGTTGTAGGTTATATACCACTTCCCTTTTTGTTTTTGTTGATTTATTGGCCCTATTTTCATTGGCAGTTACCCTTTATAGCTCTGTAGCCTTGTGTCCTGCTGTTAAAACTCCTCCATTACCAATGTCTCCGTAACAGGCTTAGCTACGAATAGCAGAGCTGAAATATCAGTCACTCCTGTGGAACTGCCCACAGCTTGAATAGGATATGGGAGCCTGAAGCTGCCTGTGAAGAGCAGCCAGATAGGAAAACTCTTTTAAGGGTAATTTCACATAGTATCCTGTCGTTTTTGAAGGAATTTTCATGCATTTTGAGTCAAAATCAGGAGTGGCTTCCAAAGTATTAGGAAGTATAAAAGAAGCAGCTCGACGTCTCTTCTGGCTGAATCCACTTTCCATTGGATCCACTGACTTGGCGTCAAATGCTGTGTGTGAAGTCCCCCTAGATGTTATGAGAGGCCATGTGGTAGGATAGCTGCATGTTTGCATTAGGAGACAATCCTGCTGTGGTTAAACAGCTATAGAACGGAATAGGATGAGAGATGCAGCAAAGATGCTGAACGTCATGTAGACACGGTGGAGTCAGACCTCTGCTTAATTGCGTGTCCAATCCTTTAATCACCTGGTGCTTCCTCAGTTAGTTTTAATATGTTAACACGAGGCCATGAGAAATATCTGCTACAATTAAATCAGCCTGTTGCACATTAGTGGAAAATGAATATTAATGAAACCTGACCATGTATGATGGGATGATGCTAATATGCAGAGAAGCTTTCATGAATGAAGATGAGGATCCTGCAGAGGCAGCAGCAATTTCTGGGAAGGTTGTAAATGGTCTTATATATGTATATGGTATCAGTCAGTCCTCACATTTTTCGTTTGGGCGCATACTGTAATTCCATCACTCACAAAATGTTACGAATGCACAACTTGGCCACAAAGAAAATTGGGGTTACCTTAAGAAGACATTCAGATTTGATATGATTTTTAGAGATATTTTCTATAAGGCATGTTTTTCCTGACAATGGCAATGACTACAAAGGAACTGAAACAAACCATGCTACAAAAGCTTTATGGAATATGTACAATTGTGCACTGACTTACATCTTCTAACATTTGGTTATAATAGACGCAGAGTTGCCAGCCTAATTTTTTTTTTCTCTTTATTTTGGGGAACATATCCAAAAATCAGAACAGCTACCATTTTTTTATGAAATCCATGACGAATGGTAAAGAATATACAGGCAGTCCCCAGGTTATGAATGGGATAGTGACTGTAGGCGTGTTCTTAAGCTGATTTCGGATGTAAATCTGAACTGATATAATTATTAAATGGAACTCCAGAACAAAATATTTTTTATTTAGTGTTGGATAGTGAAGGGAAGGGTTTTTACATTTGTTTTGCTATATGTGCCCCTCTTAAGAAGATTTCACCTCATTTTCCCCTCATGTGCTGTTGTGGCATACTGGCACTTGTCATTCCACAGTTACTATCTGCTTTGGAACATGGAACTACAAGTGCCAGCATGCCCCATAAGTCTCCGTTTGTAACTAGAGGATGGAAGTTAGTTGAAAGGCTGTAAGTATATGTGTTACACATCTATAACTCCTAAAACTGGAGACATTACATTTAGAGCCATTTGTATGAAAACTGTTTAGGTCTAAAATTCACTTTGTTGCCCATAACAACCAATCAGAGTGCCCTTTCATTTTTCCAGAGCCCTATATGAAATGAAAGGGGCGCTCTGATTCGCTGCTGAGGGCAACAAAGTGAATTTTAGGCCTAGACAGTTTTCATACATGTGGCCCTTACTGTAAAGGATAAAATGATGATAATTACAATAATATTGATCTAAACAAACTCCAGCTTCCAAAAGATCATGGATACATCCTTTTTTTTTTCATGGACACTTGAGTCCTGTATGTTTAAGAACTGTGCAGGAATGTATGGTTGGCCACCCTGATTTACGGATTAGGAAAGGTTATGCAGCACCTTTGATGCAGTGGGGCAGTTAGTTTTTCCTAATATGAGAGATGCTATGAGGATGTAAAACATCATCTATGTACAATAAAGGTAGACTTCCAATCTGTAGGGTATGGAACATCAGATTACGCTACAAGACGCTTGACAAGATACAAATTACAGAAAGCTCTGTGCAGATATTGCACCAACAAGAAAAACTGGGAAATTTTAAGTTGTACAAAATAACAACAAATTCCCCACAATAGTAGCTAGGGACATAAAGAAAGAACACTCTTTACCATACAAAAAAAAAAATCCGAACTTTTACACCCAACATGGGAAATTACAAAATATTGGTGGTGAATTGTCCGGGTTGGTCGGTAGCCTAAATTTTTTTATTAGGACCCGTTTACTTCCTCCCCCTTTTGTAGCGGACATATTTGGGGATGATTGTCCCGGTTGGTGTAAAACCCCAAAGTTTTATTAGAGAAAGCGTTTTCCCCTCTAACCAGGTACTCCGTTTGTTTCACTCTGCTTTTTATACCTAGCTATTATTTTTCCTTTCCTTGGTCTACTTTTTTTCCCAATTGTCCGCCAATGTGACCGGAAGTTCATTCCTGTGGCTGGTTGAAACATGTTGGGATGGGACCATAGGGATTTGTAGGGTCAAATGTTAACAGGGTTAGGTTGCAGACAGGTACGCCCTTATTGGGGCGACTACCCTGTTGTTTCTAGGTCTAGGTGAGGGTATAAGATTTTTAGGGCCATATAGGTATAATATGTCATTGGTCCTGGTACCTTTTTTTTTTTTCTTCTGTTTTCTAGTATTTTTGGTTGAGAGACTTCTTGTGTTAGGCGTCACTTTTAGCTTGTTTGAATAAAAGTTAAATTTTAGGACCTTTTTTCCCTCTTCTTTGCTTTTGGAATTTTAAGTCGGAAGCCTACAGAATTGTGAGTGCAGCGCTAGAGCATATTCATCATCGTCAAGCTCTTTGCTCCCAATTCCGAGAGACTAAAGCTCTGTCCTGGGAATGTCCCTGATCACCTTGGTGCCCAGTGTGCATAGCCCCCACTCCTTTGTGTCCCCATTTGAGGGAGTGTTCCTGAAGAAATTGAATGATTGACATGTATGAATACATTAGAGGCTGGTCAGATGATCTATACGAGATAATACAATTTACTAACAAAATTTATTAATTTTGCAGAACAGGTCTACATAAAATTTGTAAAAGTGTAACTGTTTTCAAGGTGTTTAGAGTGCTTTTGAGTTACATTGTGTGAACTCAACTCGTAAACTCGCAAGTTGGGGATTTGTTGCAGATTTTTGCAAGTAAAATTTGCAGCAGACTACAGTATGATACATGTGGATGGGATTTACAAATCTCATCCACATGCTGAAGACTTTTTTGGCATGTAAATTGATCTGTGTATACAGGCAGTCCCCAGGTTACGAACAGGATAGGGACTGTAGGTTTGTTCTTAAGTTGAATTTGTATGTAGGTCGGAAGTATATTTGTTACATGTAACTCCAGCACAGAAGTTTTTTTTTTCCACTTTGGATAGTGCAGGAATGAGTTTTACACTTGTTTTGCTGTCTTTGCCCCTGTTAAGATTTCACCTCCTTTTCACATGTGCTGCTGTGGCATGCTGGAACTTTTCATTCCACAGCTACTATCTGCTGTGGAACATGGAACTACAAGTGCCAGCATGCACCATAAGTCTCTGTTTGTAACTAGCGGACAGGTGTAAGTCGAGGACTGCCTGTACTTTCAAATTCACAACATGTCAAAATCTGTTGTGGTTTTAGAGATAAAATCTGCAGTGGATCCACAGCAAAATCCACATGAAACCATGTTCCATGTAGTAGAGATCTCTCACAAATGGCCTATTGCTTAGACATGCATTAACCCTATTACATAGAGCTTATCTTTGTCCTGTCTACTTAACCCCATAGTATCCTGCTGGAAACCTCATCAATAAGCAACAAGTCCTTTATTTTCTTTCTCTGCCATACATTTCAAAATCTACATCTGAGAAATCAGGACTGTATAAATGATGGCATGGGTTCCCATTAAATATAGTGGAACATGGATTGTATGCAAAAATCATGCAGGTTTTGTTGCAGAATACATACAGATTCCTATCAATATCCACATGAAATTGTTTCATGTGAATGGGGCCTAAGAGAAGCTGAGGGAAGTTTGGAGCAAACTGTGCTTGATAATACTGTTGATGGTCAGACAGATCCCAATTATAGCATTTAAACTTGAAGGACCGCTCCATTTTCCCCCCTTAGTCTGATAGAAATCGTTTTGAAATAAGCAGTAATCCTGATAATTTTTCTTCGTGTCCAGTGTATATAGAATTTATGACCTATGTGCGAGTCTTTTGTAAGGTCACATGACTGCAGTCTGACCCACCAAAATACACTATGCTCTAATGTGTACCAAAAGTCATTGTCTCTATTACCTCCTATGGGACAGAAACTGAGTATCTCCTAGGAACAATGTTGATGCAAAACATTAGGTGGCCTCTCAAATAAACCTTCTATTACCTGAGTCCTTTCTCCTATTACCTGTGAGATTATAATTTTTGATTAGAGTAAGTTTTCCCCTTGGAGAGAAGGAACTTTAAGGCTATTTTCACACGGCAATGACTGGGACGTATTATAGCCCGTAAGTCGCGCCGTACTGCGCTCAAATATGGGCAAGATACGTCCCAGTCATTACGGTAATCTACAATTCTCATAGAGAACTATGGATTACGTCTTCTCTCCCCGCTCGCACAATACGGCGCGGGGGGAGATAAGTGACATGTCAATTACTCACGGCATATACTCGCCGTGAATAATGAATGCCCCTGCTCCCGAACACACGGCATAATTGCGAGCGAAATACGTCCCACAATTATGCCGTGAATAAGCCGTGTGAACCCTGCCTAAGGCTACAGTATGTCTACACAGCATGCAAAAACTATCGTATTTTTAGGATTCCAAAACCACTGAAAATCTAATTGTTTTGCATGCCCATAGGCTTTGGATTAAAAACAACCTGTTGTCTACACAGGTCGTTTTTTTTCCGATCGGTTCCTAGCACCGTCGGTTTTAGGAGCATGTTGTAAAAACTGCTGGCACCTGCCGTCTTTCCGTCGGTTTCCTGTACATTCAGTTGTACGGGCCGATGGGAAAAAAGCTAAATCCGACCACGGTTTTTGTGCAAAATGTGACTAAAAACGCAATCATGCACTGGAAAAAAAGCCGTCGGCTTTCTGACGGTTTTTGTCCTATGCTGTGTGGCCCCAGGCTTGCTGACTAGATTATCACTAGCTGGGAAGAGACAGAAGACACAGCCATTAAAGTGATCTTTACAAGGTCTCCCGAGGTTTGATCCCTAGTGTTCTCTGTTGATTGACAAAAGACACTAAAACCTAGGATCCACCACTTACATTCTACATCCAATGAAACATTAGCAATGGTCATTGGCTTAGTTGTATAGAACATTTTTTATAGGACAATCAGAATCATATTTGGCAAAATGTACTTATTTGGTAAGAGAATATGTTTCTATAAAACATATCACATGATCCTATTTCTAAACTTCTCTAAAAATAAATCAACTTGCCCATCTACTGGCTTGCAGTTTCAGTAGTTTCACGTACATTAAATCACAGACTCATTCCATTATTGCTCAACAAAATGTATTTTCTTTATATCATAGAACTCTAGAAACAGTAGGAGGAATAAAAGGTGAAAGTTACTATTGAAAAAAACTGCCTTAGTTAGATCTGCCTTAGTTAAAGGGGTGTTCCCATCTTGCACTTTGATGGTATATAGATAGACTATGTCATCAAAGTGTGATAGGTATAGGTCCTGTTTTTGGCACCTGCACCTATCTCAGGAATTTGCCTCTAAAAGTCTCCACTCAGAACAGAGAGCCGGTCTCGCTTACATCTGACTCTCCATTCTGTTCTATGGGAACTCTTAGTACACCCGAACACAGTACTCGCCTTCATGGGCAGGGTCTTCTCTTCCTCTGTACTAGTTGGTAGATATTTAGAGTTGGTCTTATGCTATGCATGTACACCCCTTTCGAATATACAGCACCATGGAATGAATGGTGCATTAACATAAATAATTATAACAGAATGGAGAGTTGTACACAAGCATGACCGGCTCGCTGTTCTGAGGGAAACTTTTGGGGGCCCGTTCCTGAGATAAGTGCAGGTCACAGAGGTGGTTGCTGCACCTACCAGACTTTGATGGAATATCCTAACGATATGCAATCAAAGTGTGAGATGGGAACAACCCTTTAATTTCTACCACAAATACCGTATATAGATAGACTAATTTCTGCTTCAAAGTCGAATTGTTTTAACAAGACAGAATGGAGGTCCCCGACCCAACAAAAGACCCTAATGGTGGCCGTAAATACTCTGGCTGACATCTATAAATACGCATGCAACATTTTTGTAACTTGGTGCTGACACACCAGTTCTAAATAGTGTATGCTTGCACTCACTTGTGCTAGGATGCCATCTTGGACCGTCCCAGGGTCGCTTAGTTCTGGGATCACCGTTCTGGTTAAACGGTTGGCACCTCCATAGATTGCACTCAGATACAGGCTTTCGTTTAAGACTGGCCTCAGCCAGCTTTAATAGACAGGACACAGGAAAACAAACGCATAAAACAAGCTCCTCGGCCGTCTGGGCACTAGCTAAACATGTATACAGTCCCTCTCTATATGCGGTCTGGACCTAACGTCCAGCACCAGAAAAACACAGTAGTACAGCCACCAACTGTACAGGTTTTCCTCAAGCCTGGGGGGTAAGAGCCTCTTCCTTGGCTCAGTGTTGCTCCAATCTTCAGGCAGCAAAACCACACCCCCTGAACACCTGCAGCACTAGACTTTCTATAGGCCCCCAGGTACGTTCCAAAAGCCTGACCTGGAACGTGGGAACAGTCTCCCACCCAACACTATGACCGTCCCGGGTAAAGCCAGCCCATAATAACTGCATAGCAGCCATACTAGATACATGCGTCAGCAACGTACGGCTACTAACACCAAATAGCATGCTCCCCCACCGAGACCAGGTCCTCGGTGGCGCATCGGCAGCAAGACACCTCCTCTACTCCCTCTACTGGCAGAAATCTGCGACCATCTAAGGTCACTCTGCCACAATAGATATAGAGAAGTGTATAATACGACCGTATGAATGAAAGTGTTATGTGCCAAACTGTTTTGGTGTATAATAGTCAACATTGGTGCATAGAGTGTTATGCACAAAACTTTGTTTGGCAGTTTTGTTCCAAACTTTGGCTCATTAAAATGTGTCAACAGGTGCATATTGCTCCAAGTTTGACCATACGCCTGTTCTTATACCTATAGGACCAGCAATATACGGCAAGAAAATGGTGAAGGCGAATTCATAGATGCCGTTCTATATACAGCTGCAAATAAGAAAAATGATTGACATTACTGTTAGTCTCAAATGGATCTCTCGGAAAACAAGAAAGAGAGTGGTCCTTCAAGTGTGACCAAATCTGTAGGACATGATATAGTGACAGTTCTTGGCTTTATTCAGTAAAAAAAAAATATGAGCTGAACAAGTGACAGAGAAACGAATTAGAAAGAAGTTTTATTGAGGTTCAGCATGGAGTATGTCTGGCCTTGTCAATACCTTTCAAGCAAAATGAAGATTTCCACAATTAAATTTGAATCCGGTTAAGTTTTGTTTTGCTCTTTTTGGAGGGGGGAGATAAAAAAATTGCAGAAATTCATGTGCTGTTTTTGAATAAGGTATTTTGCATCTTGCATAACTCATCTTCTACAGAACACTAAATGTTTTAGTTTATCAAATTGAAAGCATGAGTTTTTTTTTTTAATATGCTAGAAGCTTACTTACTGGAAATGTAATTTTTCTCAGTCAATAAGACTGATTATGCACAATGACAAACATTGCAGGCACCCAAGACGTGAAGCACTCAGCCCTATTCCCTGCAGTGCCCTTTGTTGGGAAGTGGGAGGCAATAATGTATAAGAACACACAGACTTCCATTCTTTCTGCATTTCCCGTGCATGGAGTGGGAGAAAGAAAAGAAATGGCGACAGAAAATAAACCATTCTCCTGCAGTTTCCTGTGTTGAGAGTAGGAGGGAATAAAGTGGATTGCTATAAGAAATGTCAAGGTTAATGAACACATATGTAGCGTTTTCACTGTAATAATGGAAGTTGTGCTAATATAATTATAATTCCTCTAAAAGCCACGCCATCAAGTGTCTCCGTTCTCTTTCCTCTAATAGCACTTCCTTTTACTGGGTATTTATCAGTCATTAAAGACACTGTAATAATTAATTGCACTACGCTGACAGTATTTGGCTTGACTTCAGGTTAATATACCTTGGCATTGGTGTGAAAACCATTCAAGTTCTGGAATGTTAATAGCAATAGTTAAAATGGATTTCCAGGACTTTAATATTGATGGCCTATCCAGCCTGCGGGAGATTCTGCCTATCAACTGGGAGGATCACTGCACCAATTCCATAGTCCATAC
The DNA here is from genome assembly GCA_025379985.1 of Phyllomedusa bahiana. Lineage (NCBI taxonomy): Eukaryota > Metazoa > Chordata > Amphibia > Anura > Hylidae > Phyllomedusa > Phyllomedusa bahiana. The sequence continues at coordinate 73,729 of JAODAL010002567.1, forward strand.
AGAGGCAAGGATAACCATGATATTTAAAGGAGTTTTATCGTTTGAACTGTTCATGCTGTTCAGCTAATTCTCTGAGATTGAATTTGATATCCAGGGGCGAGTCCTCCTCTCAGCAGGCGTGTCTCCCCTCCCAGGAGGCGTATCTCCCCTCACTGAAGACCTGTGACATCATCATTCTCGGTGAGGCAGTAGAAGCAGAAGGATGTCTGCAGAGAACAAGCTATACAGCCTCCTGCATGCTTCTCATGTGTCTGCAGAGCTTCAGGCTGACTCCACAAGCTCCTTGCTGTGCTATATGCAGTTATACACACAGCCTGAACTGATGAGACATGTGAGGAGTGTACACTGCCCCCCCCTCCCCTCTGTTACCAAGCAGCAGACTGGGTTATAGGGAGCAATGCACACTGCCCTCCCACTCCTCCTCTCCCCCTGTTAACAGGCAGGAGACTCTATAATACTGTGTTATATGAGGGGATCTGTGACTTAAAAAGCCAGTAATTGCCCAGATCATTCACCCTAGAGCTGGGAGAGGAGTATAGAGACAGCAGCCCTTGGTTTCACTATCGATTTTAACAGCTCAGAGGGGAGAAAACACAGAATGTGCAGGCAGCCAATCACAGAGCAGGGGGGCATGGCTGGGACGTTTCCTGTCTGAGGGCGTATCCCAACAGGCTGAATGAAATGTCAGCCAGCCAATCACAGTGCAGGGGGCGTGTCTAGGGGACAGGATCTGGCCAGGGTGCGTGTCCCGACCAGCAGAAACAGAATACAGATTTACAGAAAAGCTCATTTCTGGTAAACCAAGTGACTGAGGTAATGCAAACCAATTACAAAAGTGCTTATTTTTACTGTCCCCATAAACTTAGACATGATCTTTGTAGCGATAAAACCCCTTTAAAAAACATCTATGCTGAACAGGCCATTCATCAGATACCCATCTCCCCAGAAAAGTTCTCTAATCCCACCTGAGCCGAGGCCAAAAAACCCAGGGTGGATAGAAGAAATAATTCAAAGACACCATCAAGACCTACTTTAAAAAAGACCAAATCGACTTCACTAACTGGGAAGCCCTAACCATATATTATCCTCTCTGGTGCAGCTTGACCCAAGCAGCTGTGACTTTTGAGATCAACCACCTCTTCAATGAGGTAGATAAAAGACAACGATGAAAGGAGAGGAAGAAGATTTGAGACACAGATTTTCAAAGACAACTTCCAAATTAAACCTCTTGTCCCTACTAACTGAAGATCTGTGGCTCAAGGATTGGGTTCCTCAGCCATTATAGAACATATAAGTAATCTTGATGGGAAACATTCTTATTTCGAGAGACCAGTAATGCTTCATGGGGTATCCTCAGGATAGGATAGGTCATGAATATCAGTTTGGTGGTGGGCTGACTTTTAGCACCTCACCATTTAGCTAATTAAAGGGTCTGTGGAGCTCCAGCAAATGTTGTAGCCTTTTTATGGTTTTACAGCCCTAGTTGAACATACAGTGATTCCTCAACATCCATAATTGATTGGTATTTCAAAACCATAACTCTATGGAAAACTGGTATTTGATTCTGAAATCACAAAATATCGCCCAACATAATGTAAAATAAAGATTAGAGGAAATAAAGCAGATGATTAATACAGATAAAGCAAGTCCTTACACATAACAATCGAAAAGGGTTGCTTGATTCACGTACTTTATACAGAATGTACCAGAAAAGAAGACAACGGGGCCCTCATTTGGTGCCTGTCACGGACGCCCCTGCGACCACTGTCCCGGGTCGCAGGCGCGCCCGTGCCCCTGCACCGAGCGGAGCCCCGTCCCGCACGTCGGGTTCGGGGTCCGCTCGCCTCCCCGTCCCCGCCGGCATGCACTTACCCGGCCACGCTCCTGCTCAGGCTGCTTCCGGGTCCCGGCGCGTAGCTCCGCCCCTAGGGGCGGGCGCGCGCCGGCAATTTGAATTTAAAGGGGCAGTGCGCCGGTAATTGGTTCATTGCCGGGCACTGCTCCTATTTAGTCCGGTCACTTCCTGCCGGCCCTCGCCGGATCCTTGGTGTTCATACCCATGGTGAAAGTGTTCCTGAGCGTTCCAGTATTGCCTTCCTGTGTACCGACCCTCTGCTACGTCTACGAACCTTGCCGCCTGCCCCGACCACCTGCTTGTCTACCGTCCACGAACCAGAGCCGCCTGTCCTGACCTTCTGTCTGTCCTCGACTACGAGCCTGCCTGCCGTTCCTGTACCTCGCACCCTTGGCCGCCACCGCAGGCAAGCCCCGCCAGTGGTAGTGACCTGGTGGACACCCGCCGCAGCAAGACCATCCCGCTTTGCGGCGGGCTCTGGTGAAAACCGGGTCCCACTTAGATTCCACTCCCTGGTAGGGGCTTACGCCATCGCCTGCGGTGGTCCAGTGGATCCACCTCCAGAATCGTTACAGTAGGATCCGGCCATGGATCCCGCCAAGGTACCCTTGCCAAGTGTTGCCAGCATCACCAACGTCGTGGTCAAGCAATCACAACAGATTGCGCAGCAAGCGCAGCAGCTCGAGCAACTCTCCTCCTTGGTGCAGCAGCTCGTCACCGTCCAGCAGCAGCCACCGCCATCTCCAGTTGCTCCTGCCTCAGCGGTTCCGGTGATCCCCAGGGGACCCAAGCTTCGGCTGTCACTCCCATCCAAGTTCAGCGGTGACCCGAAACTATGCAGGGGGTTTATCACCCAATGCTCTATGCACGTGGAGCTGATGACCGACCAGTTCCTGTCCGAACGTGCGAAGGTGGCTTTCGTGGTCAGCCTCCTCTCCGGGAAGGCCCTGGCATGGGCTACACCCCTATGGGACAGAGATGATCCGGTGACGGCGGATCTACAGTCATTCCTCAGTGAGTTCCGCAACGTCTTCGAGGAACCAGCCCGTGCCTCCTCCGCTGAGACGGCCCTCCTAAATCTACGCCAGGGAGACCTGTCTGTAGGAGACTACGCGGTGCAATTCCGTACGCTGGCCTCTGAACTGACATGGAACGAGGCCGCACTATGTGCTACGTTCAAGAAGGGACTCTCAAGTCGAGTTAAAGACGTCTTGGCCGCTAGAGACCTCCCGTCCTCCCTTAGCGACTTGATCCGGTTGGCGACCCGCATCGATATACGCTTCATTGAACGGGAGGAGGAGCTTCTGCAAGAGCGCCAGTCAGCCCAACCTCGCCGGTTTCCTCGCCTGGCACCGGTGTTCCAGGGGCCTCCGGCGCCACAGCCTCCAACACCCACCGACGAGCCCATGCAGATTGATCGGGCTCGCCTCTCTGAGCAAGAATTGGCCCAGCGGCGACAACTGGGCTTGTGTCTCTACTGTGGCAGCCCAGAGCATTTTCGGAGGACTTGTCCCAAGCGCCCCAAGGCTGCGGGAAACTCCCGCACCTAGGATCTGTGGGAGAGGCATTCCTAGGTGCAACCTCCTCCTCTCCACGCCTGTTGATGCCTGTGCAGGTCGTGTCAGAGTCTGGTATCACATTCCAGGTTCCGGCGTTTCTGGACTCGGGCTCAGCCGGGAACTTCATCCACCAGCCTCTAGTGAGGCGGTATCGGCTTCCAGTGGTACGTCTGGAGAAACCGCTTGTCATCTCATCAGTCAGCGGGGAGCTGCTTAGCGACACCATCCAGTTCGTCACCAAGCCACTGTCTCTCCATGTGGGGGCACTGCATAAGGAGGAGATCGCCTTCTATGTGTTGCCTCGCTCCTCGTCGGCGATCCTCCTCGGACTCCCATGGCTACGGCTCCACTCTCCTATCCTGGACTGGTCTACTGGAGAGGTGATTCGTTGGGGTCCCAACTGTCGGGGGCGTTGTTTGGTGGCACCTCGCCCGGTGCTTCCCTGCTCTCGCTTAACCCTTCAGGAGCCGCTGCCCGGGCTGCCGCCCGAATATCTGGAGTATGCCGATGTGTTCTCCGAGAGACAAGCCGAGAGTCTTCCGCCGCATCGTCCATACGATTGCCCGATCGACTTATTGCCGGGTACCAGTCCTCCCCGTGGCCGAGTCTACCCTCTGTCTGTTCCTGAGACCCAAGCCATGTCGGAGTACATCCAGGAGAATCTCAAGAAGGGGTTCATCCGGAAGTCCTCGTCCCCCGCTGGCGCGGGGTTCTTTTTCGTGAAGAAGAAGGACGGTACCTTACGGCCCTGCATTGACTACCGGGGCTTGAACAAGATCACGGTAAAGAACCGTTACCCCTTGCCGCTGATCACGGAACTTTTTGATCGCCTGCAAGGCGCCAAGATTTTCTCCAAGTTGGATTTGAGAGGGGCCTACAACTTGGTCCGAATCCGCAAGGGCGATGAATGGAAGACGGCCTTCAACACCAGGGATGGGCACTACGAGTACCTGGTGATGCCCTTCGGACTCTGTAATGCGCCAGCCGTCTTTCAGGAGCTCGTGAATGACGTCTTCAGGGACCTCCTCCTCTCCTGCGTGGTAGTCTACCTCGATGACATACTGGTGTTCTCCCCTGACCTCGAGACCCACCGCAGCCATGTCCGTCAAGTACTAAGACGTCTCCGGGAGAACCACCTGTATGCCAAGCTAGGGAAGTGCCTCTTCCATCAGACTAGCCTCCCGTTTCTGGGGTATGTCATCTCTGACCAAGGCCTACGGATGGACCCTGCTAAACTGTCTGCCGTATTGCAATGGCCACGCCCCGTCGGGCTGCGGGCTATCCAGCGATTCTTGGGCTTCTGCAATTACTATCGCCAATTCATCCCGCTTTGCGGCGGGCTCTGGTGAAAACCGGGTCCCACTTAGATTCCACTCCCTGGTAGGGGCTTACGCCATCGCCTGCGGTGGTCCAGTGGATCCACCTCCAGAATCGTTACAGTGCCTAAGGGAGCCGCTCATTCAGGCATGTGTAAAAGGAAAGTAAAGGACATGTAGTACTGCACTGTACTGTAGAAAGGGGCTACTAGACCGCCAATCACTGTATGCACCTCACTAATACATGTAAGAGCAGTACAGGACATGTAGTACCTTAAAAAGATGAGAGAGGCCTGTAATTGACATCATAGGTTGACCTCAACTATGAGAGACAAAATGAGAAAACAAATCCCGAAAATCACATTGTCTGATTTGGAAAGAATTTATTTGCAAATTATGGTGGAAAATAAGTATTTGGTCAATAACAAAAGTTCATCTCAATACTTTGTTCTATCTCCTTTGTTGGCAATGACAGAGGTCAAACATTTTCTGTAAGTCTTCACAAGGTTGGCACACACTGTTGCTGGTATGTTGGCCCATTCCTCCATGCAGATCTCCTCTAGAGCAGTGATGTTTTGGGGCTATTGCTGGGCAACGTGGACTTTCAACTCCCTCCAAAGGTGATTTTCTGGATTTGTTTTCTCATTTTGTCTCTCATAGTTGAGGTCGACCTATGATGTCAATTACAGGCCTCTCTCATCTTTTTAAGTGCGAGAACTTGCACAATTGGCGGCTGACTAAATACAATTTTTTCCCCACTGTAATTCCAGCTAAATCCACCTGAAAATACCCAATATTGAGGATAAGTTTGCAGCCAGGTATCCTGGAAAAACGAGAGGGTTGGCAAGTTTGGTTTACAGATTACTAAAAACTCTTTTGTCGGCTTCTATAGTCATACTCCTATTCATCCTCTACTTCTTTCTAACCTACACTATGTGTTAAGAATGATAGAAGAACAGATGTAAATCAAATTGAATGGAGAATTTGTCTACTGAGGCTTTGTATAAAGTGTGCAACAACTAAGACCCATCTGAATGCACAGGAGCAAAACAGTAGGATATTTTTAATCAAAACTATTTTAAAGTTGCTTCCGTTTTTAAGCGCTGGAGTCATCCAACATTGGTTGCAAATGGTAAATTGGTTGCAAACAAGGTCTTAACTAAAATCCTACTGTTATGTGCGTACAGCTCCTATTCAGACCTTTGTGTCTCCATAGTAACAGACTTTAATAAGACAGGCCATTGTAGTATCCTCTTATCCGGTGTCTCTATGTATTAAAGGGATAAAAGCTGTAACAATGATTTGTCACATCAGAGGTGACTTTACGTTCCATATGTAATACAATATAAAAATCCTGGTGAGATCGTTCGGCAGTGCACTAGTATATTACATGACTATGTGAGTACGAACAGTCATTGTGCCTCCATGACACACTCACACAGTGCTCTTCTTCTCTTCTGTAGAGTTTTTAGATCAGTCTGCAGTATCTTAAGGCTGAATGAGAAATACAATGATATAGAAATCAATGGCTGCCTGGGTAATCCATGGACATGCTGGGTCCTCCAGCAACAGAGGCTTCGTATCTGCTTTATACTCGGGCTTATTAATGGCGGTGTCTAATGATGAATTCCTTCTGTTAACTAAGAAAAAGCTAATATGGTATTTAATAATCGTTTTTCTAAACCAAACAACAACAAAAATATTAAATAGACAAAAATTGGGCATAGTGCTACTTTAAATATTGATATGGATGGAACCTCAAAGGGGCTCTACATCATAGTGGGGTCTCCAAATTATCCTAGGATAAATGAAAGTGGACCGAGAAAGAAAATCACACCATGCCTTGCTGGTCTGAATACACTTTCTGTCTTTATTATAAAAAATGGCAGGTTTTTATATTTTTTTTTATGTTAGTAAGATAAGAAAGCATTACATGGGCCTAGCTGTTAGTCTTGATTGAGTATATTCTTATTTGGGGTATACTCCCTTTAGCTCAGCAATGTCCGAACCTTGGGTGTAGTCCCGGAAGGAGGCTCCATCTTGGATTATACAGTATTTATCTCTATAAGCATAATATGTGGTGGCCATTTTAGAAACACATTAGAGAAAAGAGTTATACAGGCAGCTTTTACGTGCCATGTGCAAAGGCATACATGCTGTTATACTAACTAATACATTAAAATGGAGACACAAAGGATCACACATATAACACCTTTGTTCCCATCCACAACAATATAGTATAAAAATTATAGGAATGGTGGAAGCCTGTTCATTTTAAAAGGATCATTTTGATTGGGGGGCAAGACCTGTGCTTAGTAATTCAACAAACAGGCATGTTGACACCGTCTTAAAGGCAATGGACACCTTTGACATGGAAAAAATATTGTTTTCTACAAAAGTGATTACCTTAAAGAAGGATTCCCATCTCATTAGCTTTCAACATGTAGGCAAAGGTAAACGAAGATTTTTACCAAATACATTGTTCTAATTTTGCTTTTTTCAGAGTTAGAGCAGTATTTGCCTCCTGCTTGTTTACAGAAGGTTTTTTAAGTTGCCGACCTCCTCTTTCTTGGCTGGAATGTCACTCCCTGCTGTGTCTTATCACCATACCACAGAAGCTTATTTATCTTTATTACTAACAAATGTTCACCCTTTAGATCCCCTTTCATAACCAATGTCCTTCTAACAGGCTCAGGTAGGAATAGCAAAACTGAAATGTAAGCTAATGCTTCAGAACCTAAGATAGCTTGATCAGGAAGGGTGAGCCTGAAACTGGCTGTGAAGTGCAGATTTTGTGAAAAAGCCAGTCGGGCAAAATCCCTTAAAGGGGTTGTCTTACTACAAAGATGGACTTTAAACATGTATGAATTGGTAATCGAAGGGTTTTTCCAAATGTATTGCTTTATTTTATTTTTTTTACGTTTTTGAGGACATAAGATATAATTTATCTGCTCTGAGTGCTCACAGGTTTCCCTAGGTTACTGTCCTGCTCTCTCCTTCTCTCTCTGCTCTGTTGTGTCTGATGGCAGGGATGGCCACAGGTTGGCCTGCCAGCAGCTTAAGAACAGAGTGTGTTATCTCAAACAAGTAATTCTTCTCCTTTTAGTTAAGTCAGTGTTAGGAGTAGTGCTGTGACATATTTGTCATCAGCACCAGCAGCAAAGGAAAGACTATGTATAAAGTTGATTAATTCTGTATTTGGGAAGCAAATCCAATAGTATTGTGTGCATCAGTCCCTGTTAGCCTTGACACTGGTTTAATCGAACTTGTAAAAAACTTTTGGTTTGAATCATCCCAAGTCCTAATTTATTTTGCTTTGTCCAAATACCTACTGTGATTATAGCCCTTGGGTGAAATTAAAACCGCTTATTTGGAAGTGTTGCCTGGATCTATTTGCATTACAAGAACCAGGGAACTAGTGCTGCTGGACTCCCATTTTTCTAAGTCCTACCCTAACTGTAACCATTACTCTAACCCTAAATCGGGATTTGGCTTATAGGCCTTTTTAGGAATAACTCACCTCTCCACGGCACTGCCACATCGTAATGTCATTATGGCACTGCACGTTGCACAGAGATCTGTAAACGTTAACCCCCTACCCCAGTTTAGGGTTAGGGGGACGGTTGCAGTTGATTTTTTGATGATTTATGTCAAAGTTTGATTTGGGTCAACACGAAGCAAATGGACTCAGGTTGATTTTGAATTTCACCTAAAACCGAAGCATAATACTGCAAACAAATACAAATAAAAACCTTGGTGCAAAGATGTCCATATCCTTTAAGTTATATCGACACGTGGCACATTTGTTTGCAGAAATTTATCTGACTGTTCCATGCAGAAGTCCATCTGGTTGCCACAAAAAAAAACGATTTAGATACATGAATGCATATATTTAGTCACAAATATTTCTGCAACAAAGATGCTGTGTATGAATTCAACCCTAGTAGCTACACATTTCAGATTAACCTGTCTTCATGTTTTCTGAGTGTGGGGAAAATCGGAGTGACTGAAAGAAACCCTCATAAACACAAGGAGAACATACAAACTTCTTGCAGATGTTGCCCGGGACCCTAATGCTGGATGACAACAGTACTAACCACTGTACCATTGTCCTTCTGAGTAACCAAAATCACTGCGTATTTCACTCCTGAACACAACTTTACAGTTTATAAATAAATCTTTGTAGATAGCTTATTTTTGTTTTTACAGTTCTACCCTTTGCCTTTTTAGACGAGTCCACTGCTTGTGAAGGACCCCACAAAGTTCTAGAACTGTCCAACTAAGATGAAGTAAAAAGTTAAAGTTTAAAAAGGTGTTATCCAATGAATCATTGTTATAATGGGAGTCCAAAAAACACTATTAGTTGTTTTAACGTAATTTGCAGTTTTTCTACACTAACTATATATATATATATCTACTGGTCACAAATTGGCTTAAGGATAACCAAGTCAATGTTTTGGAGTGGCCATTACAAAGCCCTGATCTCATTCCTATTGAGAATATATATTGTAGCGCCTCACTCAAACTTGGACGCCCTCGGGGACAGTCCTGGCGGTGCTTGGCTCCTGGATCGCCGCTTTGGTAAGTGATCGGCACTCGGGACACCAGGCTTCAGTTTAACCCTGGCCTCAGCCAGCTTTATTGAGGCGCAGGAAACACATAAACAGGGTCAAACAAACAAAAACCCTAGGCTGTCTAGCCACTGACTTGACTTAGTAGAGACCCTCTCTACCTCTGACCGGGACCTAACGTCCAGCACAGTACATTTTTCATACACTTCAGGCTTCCCTCAAGCCTGGGGGGATAAGAGCCCTCTTCTCAGCTCCTCTGCTGCTGCACTCTCAGGTAGCAAGCCACGCCCCCTGATCACCTGTTTTAGCAGGCCTTTAATAGGTCTCCAGAGACATACCAAAAGCCTGACCTTGAATGCGGGAACAGCCACCCACCCAACACTATGGCTGTCCCAAAAAAGCCACCCCATATATAGCCGCCTAGCAGCTATTCTAGCCGCTACTGAAAGTGTCAGTAACATGTCATTACTGACACAATATAGGTGGCTTTTCCCAACCGAGACCAGGTACTCGGTGGCGCATCTGCAGCAGGTCTCCGGCTGCACACCCTGTAATGGCAGAAACCTGCTACTATCGGAGGTCGCTCTGCCACAATATATATATATAGATATAATCTTTTATATGTTATCTTTGGCTTCTATGAGTCCTCTTAGTGCTTCTGGATAAGACACCTTTCTCCTCTGGCAGCCTTCCCTTCTTCCCTGCTGATAGGTGTCATGGATCCAGAATGGTGAAGGTATATATTGTGTAACATCCATATTATTTACTTCCTTAGAGACAGCACAGAAGTAGGGCAGAAAGCTATTTCTATTGACTGCTTTACAAAATGGAAATAATCAGAGAAAACACGGTGCAGACTCTGAGCCAGCAGGGGCTGCTCAGAGAGTTTAGTTTAGTAACCTGCAGAACTGATTATTGCAGCTAGAATGAGACTGGAGTAACTGGATTCTACCACATGCTGCAGCAATGTCATTTATTTATAAAAAATGACTCAACATTTATGTAGAAAATACAAAAAATTACAAACGAATCTTTAAAATGTAAATTGGTACTGAAAGGTGAACGTATTGTTTAACTGTTGTCCGCTGTAGAAAAATACACAATATTCACCCAATTTAGAACAAGCATCATATCTACTTGGATGTAACTCTCGGCAACAAAACCGATGTACTATGTATATGGCACATGTGATAAAATAAAAATATAATTTTTTTGTAAAATAAATCAGCATTCGTTCAGCACAGATAATATAAATGACATTGTCCTTTTAATACATTATATTTACATTTTTAGAGATCTCCATTATAGGCCCTGTTAAATATGAGGAGTATATAAAGGTAGATTATACTAAAAATGTGCAAACATACTCAACACAGTCACAATAGTCTTTTACCAAAGAACCAGGTAGCATTCAAATAAAGCAGCATTACAAAGGTTAAAGAATTTTGCCACCATGGGTGTAACTAAAGCCATAGCAGCTGCTATAGGGCCCACAGGTGAAGGAGGGACTAATCGGTTAGAAGAGCATTATACCCTTTCATTGGAAATAACAAGTTGGTGGCTTTCTGCTATCTGGTGCTAATATATGGGTTTTCTAATATAGAGAACTATTATTTACTTTTTAATTATTACTACTTTTGTGGCTGTTTCTGTTTTCTATCATTAGGTGTTGGGGTGGGAGGCATATCAATTTGCTGTGGGGCCCTATGAATGATAGTTACGCCCCTGATTAACACAGTGTCCAAGTTAGAGAGGTATATACTGTAGTACATAAACAGCAACCATGCAGTATTCTAAGGGTACGTCCATACCGCATAGAAACAATACCAGTCTGATTAAAGTGTCCGACCGTTATTTTATCGTCTTTTTGACTTTTTTGCAGTCTGGTTCTATCTGCAGTTTGTGGATTCACCCATCCCTCTTATCATTGAGTAGTACATATTCCGCCCAAAAATCAGGTGTAAGCTTGTGCATATTCCGAGTTTTTCGGAATGCTGGTGGTGTGAAGATCCATCCAGTAGAAAAACCGTGCAGTATAGACTACTAGACTACTATTTTCTATTAAAGTCTATGGGGATGTTTTTTAGTCCGTTTTCAAATCCAAAAACCATCGGAATACCAACTAATAACCATACCGTGTGGACGTACCTTAATAATACTGACATATGTTGCCTAAAAATACAATCTTTAAGCTAAACAATTCTCATGGGTATTTAAGCCATGCAGACTTAAAGCTACACCCTATTGTCAATTGACCCGATAGGAGGTGGTGGAGACCCTTACAGTTTGGAGTCCCGAAGTTATTTGGTCATTTTTCCCTCCCACTAAATTTTATGTGTTGCAGAATATGCATAGCTCTGGAAAGCCTCTGTTTACAGATCTAGTTATCTTGTGTTACAAGTTGGGGAGTCACCATCTGACCATAAATGATGGTGATGTTCCATGTTCTCTGCAATCCTTTTAATTTTTATGTAACCACCTAGTAAATATATCAGCAATGCAATCTTTAATCTCGAATTTAAGGTTGTTCAGGGCTCTTCAATTGTTGCTATTTGTTTAAGCTCAGAAACTAGCATATATATGCTCTTGCTGAAGGCCTTTATCAGAAGAACGTTTGCAGCCTGATCAGTAGGTATCTGACATTTTTGCTGCACAACTGGCTATTACAATGGATTATCATACTTCAATAAACTTTAAGTTAAACAGAATGCAAAATAAGATGCGTTAAGATTTTTATCTGTACACAGAAGACTGGCTCTAGATGCCAGATGGATAGTCTGAGGGTTGGAAGATTTGCCTCTGGAAAATTTGGTCACTTATGTTGTAGTATTTGTCTTTTTGTGGTAACAATTTGTAGTTTTCTGTATTTGTTCTCCTGCTGAATGTTCAGTAATTCTGAACCCTTAACAGATGCATATTGTGAGCTCAGTATCAGTGGAATATGACCATGTCCAGTGGTCAGAAAATAGACCAATTGGGTCTTCTAATTGTGCAGTAAACAATGGTACACGCTTGCCAGCAGAGCGGTCTTCTACACTGATTCCAAATGTTTCTTGAATATAAAAGACCTCTTTCGTCTTCCCTTTCATGGAAACAATAGAAACATATTAAAAGCTAAAACATTGTCCCTTTAGATAATCTTTTTTAACTTTTTTCACTTTTAAGTAAAACCCATCATTGTTATATAGCCATTTACCAAGCCAGTAGTTTATGGAAGGTCAAGTGATGCAACGTTATAGGCGTGAGGTGAAGGAAGAAGCCAGTGTGAACAATGAGTAGAGAAGTGTACCTACTTGAGTGAACAGTCACCAAAAATGACAGTGACAAGGCCAAGAGAGTGGTGCTCTTAGCACAGGAACCTAAGGGTATGTCCCCGTGGCTGATTTGGATGCTGATTTGAGGCATCAAAACCTTGTCTGAAAAGCACCTTACAGAAGCAAATTTCACATGAGGATTTGAAGTGGTTTTGCTGAGGTTTTTTTTTAGTATTTTTTGTGCATTTTTCAGCGTAGTTTTATTTAATGTACTCTGATCATTTTTAAAGTCATATTACGTTAATCTTATATGTATATATGTATTTAAGTATACATACTATATATTGTATATTATATATACTATATATTATAGCAGAAAATAATATAAATAAATAACATAAATATTACATTTCCTTAATATGATGAATAATATGATCGGAGTATAATATTAAATGAATTTGCGCTGATAACCGTCAAAACCAAAAAAGGTTTTAGGATGAGATTTTGAAGCATTGAAAACGCTTCAAGAATTCACATGTCACTTGACAGCCCAAAAACAGTGTCCAAAGAAAGACGCGTGGAAAAAAAACCACGGAAAAAATGCATAATGTGAACTACAACACTGTTTTTCATAGGAAAAAAAATGAAAATTAACTTAGGACATTTCGGATGCTTTTTAGATGCCATTTTGGGAACGGAAAATGCGCCATAACAGCCATGTGGACATACCCTAAAGGGGTCACACGCTGACTTAGACACTGTTTTCGGCACTGTTTTGACACATTTTCCGTGCCCAAAATAGAGTCCAAAATGCCAAAAAAGCACCCAGTTCATTTTCATTGATTCCTATGGAAAACCGCTTCATAGTTCACACGATGAGTTTTTTCCGCACATTTTCCCCACTTCTTTTCAGTGCTGTTTTCAGCGCTGAAAAAGAAGTGACATATCAATTCTTGAAACATTTTCCACAAGAAAAATACCCGTAGGAATCAATGTAAATCTTCAAGACCTCAAACAAAACCTCATCCACAAGTGTCGTGTGATTGGACACGGATCTGCACCCAAAAAATGACCTGGCACAGTATTTCAATGTCAGAATGAAAACCATGCCTAAAACAACATCAAATCCTTGTCAAGTCCTCGTCTGAAAACTCCAGCATATGAGGCATTTTTCAAAGGAGGATTTGAAGCTAATTTGAATGCTGAAAATTCAGAGTCCAAATCAGCTGCGTGAACTTACAATGAAAGTGAGAAGTTTTTCTAGTAAGAGCCTAAGGATGAGAGTGAGGAGCCTTTGGAATAAGAATCTAGACACCAAGAGCCACATGTAAGAAAACTGTCTAGGTCTAAAACTCACTTTTTTCCCATAGCAACCACTCAGAGCTCCCCTTTCATTTCATATAGTGCTCTGGAAAAATGAGAGGGGCACGCTGATTGGTTGCTATGTGTTCGGATTGGTTGCTATGGGCAACAAAGTGAATTTTAGACCTAGACAGTTTTCATACATGTGGCCCCAAGATTGAGTATTAAAAAAACAAAAAGAATCAGCCTACGTAACACTGTTGTATCCAGTGTCGGACTGGGGCGTCTAGGGTCCACAGGTAAAGTTAGGTCTAGGGGCCCACCAGTTTAGCTGCTACTGGGCCTATTGGTGGAATTTATTTTAGGGGCCCACCCTACAGCTACTGTAGATGACTGGACATGCCTCCGACATGCTGCCTCTTGCTTTTTGCCTCTCTTTCTCTGCCTTTATGTCTCTTTCAAGGATGTATATGTAGTTAAAAAACAATTCCAGGTTCACCATGCTCAGGGCCCACTGGATGTTCCCTCCATTCATCTGTGGGCCAGTCCGAGCCTGGCTGTAACAACGCCTTGTGCCTTGTTTAAGCCGCCATGTTTGTTAAGGTCTGTTTATATGTTCTTATATCTGCCAGGCATGACTGCTTCTTTGGAGTGAAGCATTCTTGACTACAGCATTAACAACAGTGTGTGAATTACTTGCTGCACCACATCCGCGGTGACCACCAGACCCCTCTGCATAGCAACTGAATCCTGTAGGGGTTGTCATCACATTCACCAGTAACACCATTCGAACCCTTCTTTTATGCACATCAGGCTTAGGTCAATCACTGATACCCTTATGTGCACACAGATGTCCAGATTACCTCTCTCACTGTTAGTGATGTGTGCCCAATATCAGGCTGTTCTTAAGGCTGGATCAGCATAGGTCAGTTTTAGCCCTGATAATTATTGCTATTAGATTCAGTATTTTCCAGTTTGACCTTATTTGGGTTGGTTGTTGTCACCTTCAGTTGAATCTCTTGATTCTATGGTCATACCAGCTACTAAAATGTATTGCCAATGGTATTTAATATCTACATTCTATTGTTTTCTAAGCCTGTCCGAACGCCACAATATCAGATGGGTAGGGATCTGGCTCCGGTACCCATATGACATAATAACTGTAAATTATAGGGGCTTAATTCTGAAGCTGAATCCATTCACTTGAATAGGACTGAACTGCAAAAAGCTACAGTACCAGGTGTAGCCACTATACGATATGTGGAGCTGTGCAACAATAAGCCGATCGTGGGGGGGAGGGGGAGAGAATTAAAATTAATGTTCTTTCCTAAAGTCCCGAAAAAACCAAAAACATTTGAACAGAAGAAATGAGCCCCTGTTAATCCAGCTACATTGCTATTATTTGTATTATAATACATAAGCATCATATAGATGAAACGGCAGGAATCTTTGGATTGAGCTACCATCTTGGCTTTAAAGGGGTTTTGCCACGAAGTAAAATTGACGTGGGAAGCTTGCAAATGAATAACAAACATTTTCGCCATCATTATTATTAAAAATTCTGCACCGTTTTTGTTTTAGCTGCTCCCTTAGTGATCCATTGTTTACAGCTCGTCTCCAGGGGATACGACCAGGGCTGAGAGCTCCTCACTCTTGGTCAGATATGCTCAGACTTCTCCTCTCAGGCAGCTACTGAGTGTTCAAACCCCAGGTGCTGTCACTCTACTCCCGTCCTCTGTACTCATTAGTAATTAGTCAAACAGTGCAAATAAATAAAAAAGAAACCTCAATCAGGTTTGTGCATTGATAAAGAGAAATAAAATAAACAGGTGTGATTCCTGCCGGGATTTGAACCTAGGACCCTTGTTCCTGGAGGCAAAGTACATAAACAGACCTTTCTTTGACTAGAGAGAGGAAAGGCCTGGTGATGTCATCCTGCTGGGTCACATGATATGCAATTCAAACAAATCACACACGCCCCCTTCTGAGCACACAGAGCTGAAGAGTTGGATACAGGAGGTATGAAATGAGATTGTGGCAAAACCCCTTTAAAGCCCTAGTCGTATTTCAAACCTTTGTAATGTGTCGGATGTGACTTAATAAGACACCACTTCCAACCAGTAGCGCTAGAGTCCTACCTCTCTTCCCTAAAGTTATCTGTACACGTTCCAAAGGATGCGGCGGATCACCATGTCTGTTTCCAAAAGAACTGTCTGTATGATTACATCAGATTGTAAATCCTCATTATTGCGGGGTTATAGGAGGCCACTATTAGTACACAGATACTTTCACCAGATAAGATTTAGCTGTAAAGCTCTTTACAGTGTAGCGATCAGCTATTAATGCAGTATTAAGGATGTCTGTTATTCTATATTTGTGGTGGCTTGTGGACTATTTAATACTTGTTTTCTTTCCTGATATGTACATTATTATTAATGTAAAAAATTGCTTTATTAAAATCACACAGATTTTGTGTAGAGCTGAGAATTCTCAAATACCAATGAATATTTCTTTTTCTTTCTTCCAGGGAGAGTAAGAGTTGAAGATGAGGCCTACAGAAGCCTGCTACTTCTTAAAAATCAGCCTCTTGATCCTTTTCTATGTGGGTTGCTTTGCCCAGAAACATCCCAGTATGGATATTGCAGTAATCTTGGTAGGCACCTCAGACGAGGTAGCCATCAAAGATGTTCACGAAAAAGATGACTTCCACAATTTGTCGGTGACCCCAAGGGTGGCTTTGGTTACTATGAATGAATCAGATCCTAAGAGTATCATCACCCGAATCTGTGACCTCATGTCTGACAAGAAGGTACAAGGGGTTGTATTTGGTGATGACACTGACCAGGAGGCTATTGCTCAAATTTTGGACTTTATTTCTGCTCAGACCCTCACTCCCATCCTAGGCATTCATGGTGGATCATCAATGATTATGGCTGATAAGGTAGAGTACCCATATTCTTTTTTTATTCTAAACCAGTATGGTTGAATACAGCTAAATAAATTGGGGCACATTTACCAGGGCCATTGCGCCGGATTCTGGCACAATTTGTACATGCATTCTTACATCACTTTTACTATGTGTTTTAGACAGTTTTTAGACATACAACAAAGGGGATGTGGCTTCTTGGAAAGAGGTGTGACTTCATGGGAAGGGGGCATGGCTTAATGTATAGCATTGGGCACCAAAAATGCATGCAAATTTTAGCACGATTATTGGCATAAACTAAGCTAAGCTTGAGCTGCGTGGTGATCAATGTGTTGCATTTTTAGACTTACTAGGCTAAGTTTGCACTGTCTAATTATTAAATACTATATGTAAATGTGCCCCATTCTGATTGTATAGAAAAGTTGTTGGAACTAATAGTCAAAGCAAAGATTCAATATGGAAGAGTTTGGCTGCATGCCACTAAAAAATCCTTCAGTTGCTTCTTAGTAATAGTATATGGTACTTGCCAACAGTAAAGATTTTGGTTGGATAATCCATGATAAGCTAAAAGGGGTTTTGCCAAGAAGTGAGTTCCTCACCTAACAGGCTGATACTCTCCTCTTGAGGCTTGAAAAAAGTGGCGTTGTTTTACTGTGTTTAAAAAAACAAGTACCTCCTCTGTGATGTCATCGCTCCACCTCCTATGCACGTTCCTGATACTCAGTCTCTGTAGTTGAGCAAACATTGTTTTGCTAATCCACAGAGGATAACTGTATTGTGCACAAGCTATATGCATTTTATTTCTCCCTCTTATCTGCTCAGGAGAGAAGATAAGCTCAGCAGGCAGCCTTCTTTCATTCCTTCAGGAAAGGCTGCAGGGGGAGATGGAGGGGGCATGAGCAGAGAGCCAAGGGAGCGTCTGCGTGTTTACTCAGTTAATTACATTACAACCAGTGGATTCTCTATACAAAAGACACAGGAACTTTCTCTCCTCCTTCAAATCTCGTTCATGTTCCCTGCCATCAGATAAGAAGTGCAAACAACGCAAGCTGGCCAGATCATCTCCTGTCAGCTCTTGGTCGTGTCTAATGTAAACTGTCAGGAAACCAAGGGCATGTAAGTCAGGCTGTAGCTCTCAGAGGCTTCCCTTTTTTGAGGGCATATATTTAGAAAAGTGATTAAATACCCATTTTGGAGGATCCCACGTCAACATTAGATTGTGGCAAAACCCCTTTAAGGCAAACCCTGCCCAAAAATGGGCAATATTGTAATTCCCTAGACATCCGTAGAAATGAAATGAAGATGTCCTGATTTAAAGGTTGTCAAGTGTGTTATTAGTGTAGACTATAAGTCATAGTGATTACTGACAAAGTTGTAGTTTGTAGCTTGATGTTAAGGAGCAACTGATAGCATCTTGCAAAAAACTGAACCAGTGCTTTAGGACCTTACTGTATCATGTTACTCCATAGCTGAACTGAGTCACATTATTCCTACCATTTATAAAGGGACCATGGAAGCTGAAATTATAGTGTTATTCTAATGCTACTCTCCCTTTTCAATCTGACATCAAGCATGAAGAGACCCAACCACATAGTGGCCTTGCAACTCTACCACCTAGCGGCTGCGGCCGACTTCCACTCCTGATGCCAGATTGGGTGGGACACTGGTGTTGAAGGAAAACTTGAAGTATTAAGTTAATTAAGTATTAAATTGAAATTCATAGGCTGAATATCCATCTGGTTTAGGCAGGAGGAAATGTATAGGGATCGTTTTGCTTGGATGCAGAAGTGCTGAGTTTGGCATTTAGTGTAACATTATTCTGTGTTATCTGTTGGCTGAAGGTTAAAGTCACTTCGGTCTTAACTCAATAATATATAACAATGTACAGAAGATACAATTGAAGAGGAGCTCACAACATTTCAGACAGAGCTTTATAGACTTTATATAGACACAATGTTGTCCTAATCAGTAAGACGAATAATAAATTATGTTTGATATAGCTCAGGTATGTATCTCATACAGTCAGCACTGAGAGGGTAAAGCCCTGCAGGACACCTCATGCTGCAAGCTTTGTGTAAGAGACACAGGAGCAATGGATTTAAATATTGTGTAATCTTACGCCACAAATTTATCCGCAGCAAAATCCATTTGTGATCCATTCAGATTTTGCATTGAGTTTGCTATGGAAAAATGCATGATGTACTAATGAAAAGGAGAATCCAGGCAGCACTTCCAAAGTAATGACTTTATGCACAAGACTGCAACTTTTCAGTCCGCACAGGAACCTTTCTTAAGCATAATGATAGTGCTAAACACATCACAAGGCATTATGGGAAAGGGGCTGAGACGCCCACAGCGCCCTCTGTTGGATGTAACAAATCCTCAATTTGCTTTTGACCCACCGAGTCTTGAGAAAGCAAACAGGATTTTAGCCAAGCCAGTATCTCTCATCTGCAGACAACGCTGTTTCGGGATTTTGGTCCCTCCTCAGTGCAGAGCAGAACGATACTGGCTGGCTGTGTGGGAGGCATCGAGTAGCTCGTTCAGTGCTCTCCTTAAAGAGTGCGTAACACAGTGATTTATAGAACAACCATAAGTGAACACGTTTTTTACATCAATCACTAAAGTTTTTGTATTAAAATATTTTTTTTTTTTAAATGTAACACAAAACTGTTTTAACTAATGATGTCTCAAATGTGATCACTTGGGGTTGTTATATAAATCACGGTGTTTAGCACTATCACTTTTGTAGAATCTGCTTGGTTTTGGGATACCTTTATAACTGACCAAGAACAATTGGATCTTTAAAGGGTTTATTACAAAGGACAATATAAATAATATATAATATATATATATATATATATAATATATATATTAATATATATATATATAATATATATATTATATATATATATAAATAGGGAAGCCTAGCTAAGGGACAGGGGACAGGAAAGGGGAGGCAGGAAAAGAAGGTGAGAAGAGACCTAACTAACATTGTGTGCGATCTTATATACCAGACACACCCAGAAACATGGCCCATGCATTGCCCACCCCTGGAACACCTCGAAGAGCTCCCTTAACCAATCAGCCCAGTTCTTATACAGTCTACAGCAATTCCTTGTAGAGGTCATTTATTCCAGTAGGTGTCATTCTTGTCCCAAAGGTCAACAGCCTTGCTGGACAGGTCACATTGTTTCAGTGGCTCCCCCCAGGCCTGGTTGAATCATCATTCAAATGTGACCTGGGAGGGTGGGGGGTTAGCCATCCTGATGTCATACTTCCTGCCAGGTGATGATGGTAGTGCCCCTTAAGCAAGTTGTCTTCTCAAACAGATGGCAATGTCCATTGTTTATTCATCAAACAGGATTTACAACATGTGAGGGGGGTTGTATCATGTATCTATGGTCACTTAGCTGTCGTCTACTCCAGTCTTGTCTTTCTTGATATAGTTAGCAGACTTTAATCCTTCGGCTGGACATGGAGTATATATAATATCCATTCCAAATCCAACAACTCTGCAATGTTGCCGTCTTGTGTATAAAATCACTACTTTGGAAGTGCTACCTGGTTTCTACTTTTTGTTGGGATACTTGAATGTTTAGTTGACACCAATCTTCTCAGGTCTGCACCCAAAAAGTTGTATTCAGTTTTGACCTCTGGTGCTGGTTTTTTCTTTTGTGAAATCCAAGGTGTAGTCTAAATTCACTTCCATAATAAGCATTGATAAGTGTGATAAGGATAAATGAGTTGAGCCAAGGGCAGATTCAGACAGCAAAGCAAAAGTAGCATGTTAGCAGTTGCTTACAGTCCTAGAAAAGAGAGCGGTGGAGTTTGGTGATTCCTGTTCATTTTGTGGGCATTTCTGGATGTTTAAGGGGTCATCCACTGCAGGGCTTAAAAGTTACCAAATATGGGATTTTGCTGTGTTTTTGGAGCCAGATTTTAATGTTTCAGTCATGAAATTTGATAGACAACAGAAAGCTGCTTTTAAAGGAATTATTTCACCAATTTTACTGATACTGATCCATTTTCTTTTCTTCTTAGCTGTAGTAATTTTCTGACTGTAGAATTTTGCATTTTGTTATCTGTATATGATTATGGGGGCGGCCATCTTCCTTAGCTGCTTTCAATAACAATGAAAGAAATGCTTTACAGCAGCTTCATGGACATAGGAGCCTGTGAACAGGAGCAGACCCATTGATTTCTATAAGTGAATTTTCTGGGCATGCTCTGTGACCTGGAATTTAGTAACTGTGCAGGGAGGAGGAGAGGGGAAGCTGTGACTATCTTGTATTGTGAATGGTGGATCCTGTGTTATCTTTACACATTGGTGTCACCTTTTAGTGTCCTGTCTGTGCTGAAAATGAGAAGACTGTTGAAAAGTTTCCTCTACAGAACAGGAAGTGTTAGACTTTTAGTAGGATTTTAGGATTTTTTTAAAAAAAAAAATTGAAATTGATATGGAAAACTCAAACAAAATGGCCAAAAGTTCTTAAAAAAAAATGTGGATAAAATTTATAGCAAAAGTTGCCAACAGTCCCAGGAAAGTGCTATGGCTGCCCATCGAGAGGTGGGGGTTGATCATTGCTCTGACTGTTATGGGCATTCGGGATGGTACCAGGGCAATGCCTGAAGGGCTTATACGGAACATGTTAATAAGATATTTTTAGGATACTGCTGCCCTAATAAAATAAAAAAAAAGCTTATACTTAGCTCTTCTCTCATCTGCCTTCCAGCGCTGCCACTGTCCACCATCTCTGTTTGTTTAAAAATCAAATCCCAAATCTCATAAAATGAAAACATAACTTTTAATTTTGCTTAATTTAAAAATATAATATATTTCACTTTCACAAAAAAGCACACTACTAGTATAACAGCATGTATACATAACTAATCACCACCTATATATATCCATATTTTCAAACACTTATCCAAAGGGAAAATCTATTCTTATACACAGACAAAAAAATAAAAAAAAAAATTCAGAAAGCTTCAGACAGTTACCGCAATATGTCAAAAAAGGTAATATTCAAGGGTTGTTACTACTCACGTATTTCTTTTGCAAGACAGAGTTAATACTCAAAAATTTTCTTATGGTGTTACATACAGTGGTAAGTAGGTAAGGAGGTCTCACAGAGCCCACATATATGATACCCTGTTAGACCCTTCCTAACAAGCAGAGAAAGTCGCCCTGGAAAGGGCGTCCTCGCTTCTCTGACACTGCCCCTATTAGTCGCTTTGAGCTGGTGTGATATCAACTAATAATCTCTGTCCCGACTCGTTAATCCATTAATTCGTGGTTCTTCAAGGGGATAGAAAATGAGGACTCACAAATCAAATGATGATACGTAGATCCTAGTTAAATGGACAACTCATTGCTGGTGAATGCACATGTGCATGTCGGAGTAGCCTCTCTCCTGGCTCAGCCACTGTTCCTGCTTGTTAGGAAGGGTCTAACAGAATATCATACAGTATATATGGGCTCTATGAGACCTCCTTACCTTCTTACCACTGTATGTGACACCATAATAAAATTTTGTGTTAAAGGGGTTGTATCATTACATTAAATGGTCTTCAGAATAAGCGGACAGTAAAAACAAGCAACTTTGCAAAGTTGATGTCAATTGCAAAGCTGTCTTGTTTTCACTGTCTCCCTTATATTAGTTTTCTCTAAACACTGTTCCCTGGTGCCGGTCGGATTCCACCTCCTGTCATTTCATTGGCTGACGGCTCTACTAATTTACATTCTGTCTGGCCCCCGGTCGTATTCACGGGAGCGTGCATTCCTGCCTCTCTCACTCAGAATAAGGGGCTGGCAACATTTCACTCAGCCAGGAGCTGCACAGTAACACTGCAGCTGCTTCTACAATAAAAAAACAGCAGAATTGTGCTTGGTGCCTTAATGCTGCTGCGTGTCAACTTAGAAAGGAGACAGATCTGTGCTGCTCTGGATGAGTTCATAGAAGACTGGATTCAACTGTAATAAACCTCCAACTGTGAGAGGAGAAGAGATCAGTGCTCTGAGTTCATAGAAGACTGTCTAGACTGAATGCATGGCTTTGGTATGTAAACAAACATCTCTTACAAAATTAGACTGTATAGGGAGAGGAATGACACAGTGACATGTGGACTCAGACAGAGGAGGGGGAAGAGCAGGGGATGTGCTATCCCCTCCCATTGATCTAAAACAAACACACTGACTCGGGAGCGAGCACGAACACTGAAGGGGGGGATGATGTCATCCCCCTTCAGTTAAGAAACACCCAGCTGGGAGGGAAAGAAACGCCCCTGGATTTCAGGAGCTGAGAAACTGAAACAGCCAAACTGATGAAGCGATACATCCCCTTTAACTCTGTCTTGGAAAAGGAATACGTGAGAAGTATCAACTCTTATCTATTACCTTTTTGTGATATATTCTGGTAACTGTCTGAAGCTTTCTGAAGGTTTTTTTTTGCAATTTTTACAATTGAACTGTCCATGTATACGAATAGATTTTCCTTTTGGATAAGAATTTGAAAATATGGATATACAGTATATAGGTGGTGATTACTTATGTATACTTGCTTTTACATTGGTAGTGTGCTGTTTTCTGAAATATACTTTATTTTTAAAGAAAGCAAAATTAAACGTTCTGTTTTCCTTTTATGAGATTTGGGATTTGATGTTTGACTAAAACAAAGATATCGATATTTCAGTAATACTTTTGTATGTTTACTTCTGGCTTCAGCCAAACATAAGATCACTGCTGCAGCCATTAGTTGTTTGCAGCGTTCAAATGCCGTTCCCTGATGTCACCATTCAGAAGTGAATACTCTGACCGGTAACGTCTTTGAATGGTACGTGACTGCTGCAACGAAATAGTGGCTGCGGCTCTGACATTTTGTTTGGCCGGAACAGAAAATAAACAGAAGACTAGCAGAGATGACTGACAGCGGCGGCGCTGGAACACAGGTGAGAGGAGAGGGGAGCATAAGCTATTTACCCAAAGCAGCAGTAGCCTAAAAATATGTTATTAACATGACCTGACAACCCCTTTACATATCTCAAGATTACATTGACAATTTTGGGATTTTGCTGTGTATTTGGGGCAGATTTTACTGTGGATTTTACCCCTGTACATTGAAAAAGGTAAAATCTGCTATAAAAATTTGTGAAAAGAAATTGGCTTGAATTACAAAGTATGCAAAAACTCAAAAACAACCTCACTGGAAACACTTAACAGACAGCAACAAAAAGCAAAATATGCCACAGGAATAGAATAATACACCGGTGTGACTATCCACATATAGTAAATTTCCCAATGTGATAGCAGCCAGTGTCAGACAGCAGCTGCCAAGGCAAATAGGATCATGGGGTGTATTAGAAGGGGCATAGAGGCACATGATGATAACATTATTCTCCCATTATACAAGTCACTGGTTAGACCAGACATGGAATATTGTGTACAGTTTTGGGCACCAGTGCACAGGAAAGACATTGTAGAGCTTGAACAGGTTCAAAGGCTGCAACAAAAATAATAAAAGGACTGGGTGGACTACAGTACACAGAAAGATTAGCAAGATTAGGATTATTTAGTTTAGAGAAAAGACGACTTCGGGGGGACATAATAAATATGTTTAAATACATCAAAGGTCAATATAGAGATCTCTCTCAAGATTTATTTATACCCAGGACTGTATCTAGAACAAGGGGGCATCCTCTACGTCTTGAGGAACGAAAGTTTCTATATAAACATAGAAAGGGATTCTTTACTGTAAGAGCAGTGAGACTGTGGAATTCTCTGCCAGAGGAAATTGTCATGGTGAATTCACTGACGGAGTTCAAAAAGGGTTTGGATGCATTTCTGGAGCGTAATAATATAACAAGTTATAGTGACCAGGATTCTGGAGAGGGGTCATTGATCCAGGGATTTTTCCGATTGCCAGATTGGAGTCGGGAAGGAATTTTTCCCTAAAATGAGGACAATTGGCTTCTACCTCATTGGTTTTTTTTTTGCCTTCCTCTGGATCAACACCTTAGCACAACAGGCTGAACTGGATGGACGTCTCGTCTTTTTTCGGCCTTACAAACTATGTAACTATGAAACTATAGCCAGATTGAATATATAATCAATAGCTCACCTCCTCTCACATAGAATAGTAACGTCCCAAAAGGAATCCTTCTTCGGCTTTAGTGGAGCTCCCATAAGTGTCACAACACAGATAAACATCACACTTCGGTACATCCAGGCAATGAGTAAAATTTACTCGTCAGATTCTTGTAGGATTCTACTGTTTAAAACCGCATCAGCCGAACAAATATTTCATGTGGTTTTAGGTAATTTTTCATCCCTTTCACCTCTATGTGGTTTTGGATGCTGATCCACGTCCAAATGTTTTGGACGCGTTTTACACAATGTTTTTAGCCCTCCCCATTGACCATAATAGTAGATTTTCCACATGGAATACAACAGAATAATGAAAATGTTTTAATTTTTTTTATTCTTAAAAACTGACCAACGAATTTATGCGTTGTATGAATTGCAATGCATATTGTCATTGTCTATTTGGTTTTAGACAAGTATTTCACATTGGAATCCGTGTGGATTCTGACTTGAAATATTTGTAGTGTGGACATAGCCTTGATGTTAGTGAAATGCGCAGGTGATAAGAATCCGGGATGCGTATGTCTGTGGCTGAATATGGAGCATGGGAAAAAACGGAAGGCCCTGGCTGGTAGCATTCCTGATCCTTGTGCAGAAGAAAGCAGACTTGTAGTAACGGCACAGAAGAGACTACGGAGGCTAAGAATGCTCACTGTTCCTACATGCTTCGGAAGTACTCGGCTTACCTCGTCAGGGAACTAAAAAGTGTGCATTTCCCCTCATGGTCCTAGGTTTGCAAGATTGTTCTCACCATGCTGTTTCACAGAGCCTGCTCTTCACAGCCAGTTTCAGACTCGCACTTCCTGGTCAGGCTGTGGGTGGTTCTACAGCAGTGATTGGCATATCAGCTCTGCTATTCCTAGCTGAGCCTGTTAGAGGGACATTGCTACAGGAAGTATTTAAGGAATAGGTCAGAAGGCTACAGAGCTCTCAAGAGTTAAAGTTTGTCAGTAAGAAAGATAAGCAAGCTCCTGTGCTACTGATGAGACACAGCAGGTAGTGACGTCACCATCTCAGCCACTGCTGGAGCAGAGAGATGCAAAGTGTGAAATGGGAGACTCCTGGTTAACATGTGTCATTTACAACACTGGTATCTTCTTATGTGGCAAAAGGGCTTATGGGCCCCCTCAGGCTGCAGGGCCCAGTAGTGACTGCTACCGCTGCACCCCCTATAGCTACGCCCCTGTCAGAGGCGTAACTTGAAGCTCCGGGGCCTTAGTGCAAAAAGTGAAATGGGCCCCTCAACTACCATGTGCCACTTACAATGCTGGTATCTCCCTATGTGGCAGGAGGGCTTTTGCCCACTCAAGCTGCAGGGCCCGGTAGAGACTGCTAGCTCTGCCACCCCTGTCGGTAACCTAGGGAAGCTTGTTTACAAAACAGGAGAACTGCTCCAACTCTGAAAAGAAGCAAAATCAGAACAGCAATGTGTCTGTTAATAGTCTTTATTGACCTTTGCCTTCATTTTTAAAGCATATCATTATGTGAGAATAACCCTTTGAGGGTTCTGAATTTAAGGAGACCTATAGCTCCCTCCCTCTCAGGCAGGCAGTATACACCTGGAATAAACATTCTCTGTACTATTTGCTCAACTAGACAGAAAGACTTATCCAGTCAGCATAACATGAACACTTCATCATTGACCTCCACTTTTCTGCAAGTGTCTGGGATCTCTGTGCAGGCCTTTTCTCGTTCTGAATAGTGGTTAATGCATTATATGAAATGAAATATTGATGAAATATTTGCTTTGTGTGACAAGTACCTGCACTGTGTCATCACTTGAGTAGCAGCAGTAGCAGTAACATGTATGGCCACAGAAACATTTTTGTGCAATGTCCCCAAATGCTCTTGTCACCCCATACAATATATACTGGTATGAAGTCACCACAAGCAGCTTCTCTGTGTTCCTTCTCTGAGAATCAATAAAAAGCTACTTATACAAATAGCTGACAAGTTTTCCTCACTTGTTTCACTTCCTTCATATTTGACAACCAAACAGCTGCTTGTGATACAGAACTTCATAGACAGCATCTTTTGTGACGGTAGCAGGAATGTGCTTATATGGTTGTCCTCATCCGTCTTTCAGCTTCTTGAAAATAAATTATGCCCCATCATTAGTGTTTTGCTTCAGATTCAAGGTTGACCCAAAATGTCATGATACCTGGCTGCGACTCAGTGGGCTTCAAATCAGATTGCCTATATGAGATGACTCTACTATGTCCTTTAGCCACCAAGACCATCCCATTAGACCCCTCAATGAAGCAAATGCAGATATAACTAGAAAAATACTCTTCTTTATCAAATTCTTGTTGGACAAGTGTTGGTCATTGTTTATAAAACTTTATCATTATTTAAAACAACCATTTCTAGTAACCAGTCTCTGCATAACCAAATAGACTCCAACCTGTTCTTCAAACCGCACATCCAAGCCTCTGCCTGCCACCTCCACCTGAAAAATATCTCCCGAATCAGCTCATTTCTTAACCTTGAAAGTACAAAAATGTTGGTCCACACCCTTGTCATTTCCCGCCTAGACTATTGCAACATCCTTCCCTGTGGCCTCCCATCTAGCACTCTCACTCCCCTCCAATCTATCCTCAACTCTGCTGCCCGTCTTATCCATCTCTCTCCTTGCTACTCCTCTGCCGCTCCGCTCTGCCAATCCCTGCACTGGCTTCCCATTGCCCAGCGAATCCAGTTTAAGCTAGCAACCTTGACCTACAAAGCTCTCCATAACCTCTCTCCTCCTTATATCTCTGCCTTAATCTCCAGATACCGCCCCTCACGCAATCTCCGCTCCTCACAGGACCTTCTCTGCTCTCCTCTTATCAACTCCTCACATAACCATCTCTAAGACTTCTCTTGTGCTTCCCCCACACTCTGGAACTCACTGCCCCAACACCTCAGACTCTCCCCCACGCTCACTAGCCTCAAAGGTAACCTGAAAACCTATTTCTTCAGGATTGCCTATGACCAACATTAACCGTGTTGCACCGCTCAGCCCCACAAACACGTCTGCCCCTCACCTTCTGTCTCTTCCCACCTTCCCTGTAGATTGTAAGCCCTCGTGGGCAGGGACCTCTCTCCCTTTGTACCAGTTGTTAGTTACTTATTGTCAATTTGTAATTGTTTGACCAATGTTATGTATGTACCGTAACCACTTTCAATAATAATAATAATAATAATAGAGGTCCAAAGCGTTATAATGGCCAACGGCCACCCGTCAGGCAAGTACGCCTTCAACCTCCTCTTCAACTCTCCACCGCCTTGATCACCAGCTGTGACTTGATAAGAGAAACATACCAACTAAAACAGATGAAAAATAACCATGAGTAACAAGACCCATGTAACACAGGGAGAAACAGAGGGAGGGACGTCAGGAGATCCCTGTCAGTGCTGCTAGAAAAGGGTCGAACCAGGCGCCAAACATACATTATAAACATAAAAGGGGAAGGAATGGGAGCCCATGATGATGCAATTAGTAGGGAACCACAGTTGTCCTTCAAAGCCAACCCAATAAAACTCATGGGCCTTAACCCATCCTTTGCAGGTCACTCCACTACCCACACTTGGCAGTCCTTAAATTGTACAGTGCCCTGCAGACTGGCAAAACAAGGTGCATTGTTTATCAGATGTGGGCAGGATTTAGACTGGATGACTTTTCTTGTAAATCATGACTGTTTTTTTTTAAGTATTTTTGGTGGCTTTTTTGTTTTGATAAATTAGTAACCTCCTGTATTCTAGTCCTGGAAAACCACCCACAAAATCCCCAATACCTTTAAAAAAAATAATAAAAAGCCAGAGGCTAGAAAAAAAAAAAAATGCCACAGAAAATAAGTATTGTTTGTAGTGCATTTTATGTTTCTCTATAGACTTGAGTAAAACATCTGACCACACAAAAAGCACCCCAAAATGCAAAGAAAAAAATAAAATAAATTGACATGAGGCCACCCTTAGGGTATGGTCACACGGCTTAAATTGGGGCGCATTTCGACGCGTATTTCGTGGCGTACTGCGCTCTAATGCGAGCAAAATGCGCCCCAGTCATTACGGTAATCCACAGTTCTCATAGACAACTATGGATTACGCCTCCTCTCCCCGGGCGTACAATACAATCGTATTGTACGCATGAGGAGATAAGGGATATGTCAATTATTCACGGCGATTACGCGCTGCGAGTAATGACAGTCTATGGAGTATGCGCCGATCAGCGAGAGCTCCCGATCACCGGCGTAATTGCAGGGCGTACAGTACGCCCCGCAATTACTCCGTGTGAACATAGCCTTAAAGTGGTTGGATCATAAACATTTACCACCTCTACACACGGCATATGATAATTGTCTGATCATGGGGTAAGGATGTTGGGATTCCCACTGATCACGAGGACTGGGGTCCGGAGTTTCCAGTTGTGCCTCTCTATTAAAAGTCTATGAGACTGCCAAAAAGAAGCTGAGTACAACGCTCATCTATATCAATGAATCCTACATAGTAAAATAGAGCATCAGCGAGCATGCGTGACTGACAAGGAACTCCGCCAAATTCATGCACAACTTTTTATCATGTCTTGTGGCCTTTCCACTGGCAGTTTTTTTTACAGTATTTTTTTTTTTTTTTTGCAAGTTATAAATCACTGATATTATCTCATATTGTAAAATCTTTATACACAGTGTTTGGGTTTTTGCCACTTTTTGTTGTATTTGTTTTATTTTTGGTGTCAGTATTGTTTTCAAAAAATATCAAAATTCACCATGCTGTAGGTATGGTGTTCTCTCTAGTAGTTTTCCCACAGGCGTATCTACAGTGCTCTTCATATGTTTTCAAACCTCTAACAAAAGTGAGTGCAAATCAGCTCTAAGGCTGGAATTACAAGTGCAGTTTTTGAGCCAAACCAGGAAGGGATACAAAAGAGAAGAGATCCGTTTGGATCCATTCCTGGCTTTAACTCAAATAATACATTTCAGTTCCTGGCTTCAATTAGTAAAATATATTATAGGTGATAAATTCCCTTTAAGGTACAGTTTGTTAAGCCAAATACAGTAGTGAATATATAACAAAAATAATTTCAGCCTTAAAGAGGTCTTTTGAAGATAGCCTCTGTCTGTGCTCTATTTTGGCATATGGACTCCATAGATGGTGCTTTCATGTTTGAGACCACCTCCTATATGGTAAAACAGAGAGATAACCTGCTCTTCCGTTTTACTAGACCCAAGCCATCCTTGTATTACAATGGATGGCTGCCATGTAATAAAAATGTCCATGCCTGGCTAGTCACAGCTTCCCTCCACAAAAGCAGCTGCCGGAGATGCCAAGATTGGCGCCCAGGGGGCAATCTGCTAGTGGCGGCATTTTGAAAGGGGTTGTCTGGAGCCTCAGTTTAAAAGATCAGAGCTCGGGACAATATTTAGGAGAGATAAACCTTCCTCCATCTCTGCTTATTTAGCCTAAAGATTTCTTGATCTTTTTGAGCCCATTATCACTGTCTGGGAGCCAAGATGGGTATTATTTAATTTTTTTTCTTTTATCTAGATTTCACATTCCTGGATTCTCTTATTACAAATGCTACAAATATGAGCCACAAAAAGTATAAAAAAAAACCTTGCTTTCTACCACCTAAAATTATATATACCGTTTTTTCAGACTATTAGGCGCACCGGATTAAAAGGCGCATTATCAATGAGCGCCTCCTAAGGCATCTTGGTTCATATATAAGGCGCATCGGACTATAAGGTGCACCGGATTATAAGGCGCAGCGCATTAAATGAAACAAAGCTCAGACCGTAAGCCAAACTTTATTCAACACTTTCACAATAACTCTCAACTTGTAAAGTTGTATCAAATATCAATAAACTTACAGCTCTTTTTTAGTTCATTCCTCCACCACAAATCCATCAAATCCTTCATCTTCAGTGTCGGAGTGTAACAGTTGCGCGATTTCGGCATCAAGCATTCTCGGGTCCCCCTCATCATTATCAGAGTCGGTCTCGTTGTTGCTGCTTAGCTCTTCAGTGATGATTCCAGCCTTCCTGAAAGCTCAGATGACACTGGAGACTGATACCTTCTCCCAGGCATCCACGATCCACTTGCACATAGTGGCATAACTGGCACGGTGTTGCCTCCCTGTATTGGTGAATGTGTGGTCACCTTCTGTCATCCAATGCTCCCACGCAGCTCGCAATTTAACTTTAAATGACCTGTTGACGCCGATATCTAGCGGCTGGAACTCTTTGGTTAATCCCTTGGAATGACGGCAAGCGGCGAATTAGTTTTCTTCACTTGGGCTTTGATAGTGTCGGTCACATGGGCGCGCATAGAGTCACAGACCAATAGGGATGGGGATTTGTGAAAAAATCCATCCGGTCTCTTGACATAGACCTCCCTCAGCCACTCGCTCATCTTCTCCTCGTCCACCCAGCCCTTTGGGTTAGTCTTGACGATGACACCAGCAAGAAACTTTTCTTTTTGCAAAGTATTCCTCTTAAAAATGACCATGGGTGTAATGGTTCGGTGGATTCGTTGGACCACCGCAAGCGATGATAGTTAAGCCACGCCAGGGAGCGTAGTCTAAGTAGCCCCCGGTATTCACCAGAGCCCGCCGCAAAGCGGGATGGACTTGCTGCGGCGTGAGGCTACCAGGTCGCTACTCCTGACGTGACTTGCTTGCGATGGCGGCCGGGGTAATGTGTGGTACAGAATCGTAATCCAGAGGCGTAGTCGGGGACAGGCAGGAGGTCAGGGCAGGCGGCAAACAGGCAAGGTCAGGAAACGTAGCGGAACGGACTGGTACACGGGTAATCAAACAGGACTTCCAACACTCTCAAGACAAGGTACGTACACCAACAAACTGGCAGAGAGTGCTGGGGGCGTATTCCTTATATGGGACCAGCGGCCGTCAATAACTAAATGGTGCGCTGGCCCTTTAAATCCAGACCAGCCGTCGCGCGCGCGGCGGCCGGGACAGGCAGGAGCAGCGTGCACAGAAGCGTGGACAGGTAAGTGAGCCACGGCACCTGCGGACAGGGGGGCGGCCGCGGGGGGTGACGGCACCCGCGCCAGCCCCCATGACAATGGGTGGTAGTTTCTGGCCATTAGCCTGACAGGCGAGAACTACAGTGAAAGATGACTTCTCGTTTCCTGTGGTACGTATAGATACCGTACGGGTCACTGTTTTCTCAACAGTACGTTTTAAGGGGATATCGAAAGTGAGGGGGGACCTCCTCCATGTTAGTGATGTGTACTGGCTGGATATTTTTTTCATTTATCTTGGTTATGCAGTAGGTGCGGAAAATGGCCAGCTTCTCTTCATAATCCTTTGGTAGTTGCTGGCAGACAGTAGTTCTGGTGCGGATATAGAGATTACGCCTTTTCATAAGACGAAAGCACCATGAAAGACCTCCTCGAAAGTCCTTGATCTCCAGATCGCATACTAACGCTTTGGCTTTGAGTCTAATAGAGACAGTGGAGACGCTTCTAGCTGCGCTTCTCTGTTCAATAACCCACTGTTCTATTTTGTCCTCCAAATGTGGCCATCTAGCTTTGTTTCCTCGGAAACTGTTTGGTTTTCTTTACCTGGCATAGGGCATCTTCTTGTTTCCTCCACTTACGCACCATAGATTCATTCATGTTGAATTCTCTTGCAGCTGCTCTATTTCCATGCAAGCATGTCTCTTAAAAGGAGGCATTTTTGGGATAGTGGGTATAAAAAAATTATTGAATGCACGCACATTAATGCTGAAACACAGATATTCCGCGGGGCTCCTGCGCACAGAGCTGTACGTATCACCACACGCAGTGACGCTCCTGACTACGGTGGCCGTAATGTTTAATCCATTTGTGGGTGATGGATGCTGTAGAAACCCAAGTGAAGAATTGATTCATATATAAGGCGCATCGGATTATAAGGCGCATCGGATTATAAGGCGCACTTTCGATTTCTGAGAAAATCATAGGCTTTTATGTGCGCCTTATAGTCCGAAAAATACGTTAAGACATAGGAGTGTCACTGCTGTATAATTAATATGCACTTATGCATGGAGGTCATTTGAAGGTCAATATGATAACTGGGAAGGATAATTAATAATATAACAAAAACAGATAAATCTTACTTATAATGACCCTAAACAATGAACCATGGATAATGTCCATTCAAAGTGCTGACACTATGAATATTTTAAGTAATTGTATAAATAGCCATTCTCAGATTTATTGTAATTATCAGAAACTTTCTAATGGGAGTACATTGATAATAACATGCAGGGATCCGATAAATCAGAATTCCATGTATTAACCTTACAGATCCATAATCCACTGTATGCAGCTATTATGGTGACCTATAGTCGTAGACAAAGGGTTAGCCTTAGGCTTAGCCTTCACACGTTAGGTTTTACCCATTGGAAATATACAATGTGTAATCCTCGTTAGAAATTTGAGGCAATATTTGGGTTTTTGCCAAAAATGTTTACTTTGAAGAGACAATTTTCACTTCTGATTTGGACACTGGTTAGTCCCATTTCTCCAAATTAATCCTTCTCAAATCTGAGTAGGATCTGCTCAAAATAATGGACTTGCCCATTCTTTTTTTTCACATGATGGATTTAAAATCTGTGGTGTGAAAAATCCACTCTGTAGTTCACACTGTGACCTACAGCACAGATTGCCCATTCACATGAATGGGAGTCAGATTACTTAAAGATACTAATGTGAAATCCTACGCAGAATCTGCATCAGATGTCGTGCTAAAATCTATCGCATGAACATACCCTTAGGCCGCGTTCACACGGCAGTGGACAAATACCAGTCGGTTTACCCGGTCGGTATTTGTCCGGTTTTGCGGCCGTCCCCACGGCAGCAAGGGGGGCGGCTTTTCTCTGCGATGAGCGGAGAACAGCCCTCCCCCCTCCCATTGAGGTGTTTATATTCTGTCCGGAAACCGGACGGAAGAATGAACATGCTCAATGTTTTTGAGCGGCCCGCGGGTGGAAAAACCGCTGGGCGGAAAACCCGTGCAGTGGGGACTTCTGCACGGATTTTCCATAGAGCACCATTGTGCTAATTTTCGGCTGGTTTTTCAGGCGGTCTGAAAAACCGCAAAGCCGCTGAAAAACCGGCCGAAAACCCATGCCGTGGGGACATGCCCTTAGGGTGCTTTCACACGCAGCGTTTTTGGTGCAATTTTTGATGCTTTTTTGCAACATTAATTGCTGTGCCTTTCTACACAGAAAATACATCCAAAAACGCACCTAAAAACGTACCAAAAACGCAACTGCATTTTTGATGGGTTTTTGGATGCATTTTTAGTGCAGACCGGCGCGGCAATTAATGCTGTACATTTCTGCACAAAAAATGCTCCATTTGAAAGCACCCTTTGGTTGAATGTTGCTGTGCAGTACCTCCTATAGAAGCCCCTAGTAGGGTACAATCTAGTACCCAAATAATACAGTCATACAGTAGGTATACAAATAACAGTGATTACAACTAAATACCAGTCACCATGTACATAAATGTCTAAAATTCACAATAATGAACTAGAAATATTTGTAGAAGACTGCACATCTGAAAACAAAATGTGCCAATGCTCCTGGATACCCCTTAGGCCTCGTTCACACGGCTTATTCTGCCGCATATTGGGCGCCGTACTGCGCGCAACGGATTTGCGCTTCAGTACGGCGCCAATCCGCGGCAGCAATTACGGTAATCCACTGCTCTCATTGAGAACAGGGGAATCCGTCGCTCCTCCCGCTGGGCGAATCCGCTGCGGGGAGAAAGTGACATCACATTAATTTACGGCGCGGAAAGCGCCGTAACAATGCATTGTCTAGGGGGCCGGACGGCGCCCCCGCCCGCGCTCCGGCCCACCCCATCCCCCCCCTTTTATTCACGGCGGATTTTGTGCGCTCAATACGGCTCACAAATCCGTCGGGAATAAGCCGTGTGAACACGGCCTTTAAAATGCACTGACAATAATGCACTGACAATAAATGCATTACTCACAAAAAGTATATCACATATTCAATACTAAGGAAATCCTGAAAAATAACCTATTGGTTGGCATTAAAGAATTGAGTTGAAGAACAATGCTTTATGCTACATACATTCTTGCTATTTAACTACCTTTGTAGATGCTGCTGTTGGTGTTAGGCTCCAGTCACAAAACTCTTTGGCAGTCCATCCATGGTATTCATTGGAATACCATAAAAAGTACCCCAATGGACACCGGGGTGGAGCCATAGACTTCTGTAGTTGCCCTAGTTAGTGAAAGTATTCAGTTTCTGCAATGGACACAAAAGTGTGTCCAATGCAGAAACTGTATACGTTTGGCAAATAGTGCAAACATAGCCAAATTAAGACTATGGGTGACATGAGTGTATGAAGGAAGGCGTGTCGAAGTGAATAGTCGAGTCTCATTTTCAGTGTATAATGCGCCTGATGTATGAACGGTTTTTGTGCGTTCATAAATGGTGTCTAAAGTTCATCGCCCCTCGCCTGTGTGTTACGTGCATTATGGAACTTAGGTGCATAATTAATGCACCAAACATGTATAAAGGCTATAGATAGGCTGGAAATAAGATAAAAGTCATTAGAATAGCATGTCAGTGAATAGAAACTATGATACTGATCCTGCTTGGTGAACCACAGGTCCCAGCAATACCTGTGATGTGTTGGCTCTTGCAGTATGTAGAATAAAGCAGCAAAAATACATTTCAAATTTAATGTAGTAAAAATTTTAAATATAAAAATCTGAACAACATAATCCGTGGGTTATTTAATGAAAAATTAGTTTTAGATTGTATTCATTTTAAATACGTTTTATAGGAGATATTTCTATATTTTTGGGATATTATATATTTTATATTAATTTTATATGATCATAATTTTCAATAAATTTAAATAATTACATTTTTACAGTTTTGTATAAGTAATAAATTACTTTTTATTATTGTACGCTGTAAGTTTTGAGAAATAAGGGACATTTTTGGCCCCTTAACCCAGCAATCTAAGCTCCACTTCGACTCCTCAGGCTCAGGCACCACATTGAAATAGTTCTGCCTGTCCGAGCAGTAATGCGCCTAGTTTTGCCGGACCACATTCATATATGTGTCTAATATTACGAGTGTGGTACGACGCCCCCACAAGGCCCCCAGAACACCCCCACATGTTAGGCACATTCGGACGTGTCGAGTCTTACGAACAATGCGCCTAACACATACGTTAGGTGCATTACACATCATAGCCGGCTCAGTTAGGTGCATTGTACACCTGAAAAGGGTTAAAAACCCTTTCATACATGCCGCCCTATGTGTGCTCTATAGAAGTCTATGGCCTCACTGCGGCTCCACCACAGTATCCATTTGGATAAATTTTTATGGTATCCTGATGGTACTATGAATGGCTGACAAAATGCTGTGTCAATGGGGCCTTACTTGTTTCCTTGTTATTTCTATATCTATAGTTTGAGGTTTTGCTATGTATCTTATTTTCATTTGTATTTGCTTCATACCCTATATCCTTGCCCTTGCAGTAGATGATATTTACTTAACCCAACGTGGGAGGACCTCTGACTTTATTGAGGGTGTAGGACATTTTAGCACATATTTAGTACATTTTAATTGTTTTTAAGTGTATGTGATCTATTGATATGTATATTTTCTAAATAAAGCTATTTTTAAAAAACTTAAAGGGCGACATGTATGAACGGGCTTTACGCCTGTTTTCTGGCGTACACTGCGCCTCCCAGCCCGAATCCCGCTGTCGGACCCAGCGTTTGGCACTTTCGGCTGCGGCCCGCATGAAGGGGCGGGCAGAGGGCCCGGGCAGTGGCCGCGGTGGGGCGGTGTGGGCTTTCCCGGGGGGCGGGACGCGGCGCGCTCGTTATAGTCCGGGGCATGTACCATCGCGGCTCGCCAAATCGCGGCGCTCGGCAGCTCCGACAAGCAGACCAGGTTTTTTTTGGTCTAAATCCTCCTCCGGCGGCGGCGAAGTGAAGCAGGATC
This sequence comes from Phyllomedusa bahiana, assembly GCA_025379985.1. Classification (NCBI taxonomy): domain Eukaryota; kingdom Metazoa; phylum Chordata; class Amphibia; order Anura; family Hylidae; genus Phyllomedusa; species Phyllomedusa bahiana. The sequence continues at coordinate 110,642 of JAODAL010002567.1, forward strand.
CGAACATGCAGGGGGGAACGGATCGAGATCGCGACAGAAGTCTCGGCGCTCCGCTCCGTGCAGCAGGAGTATGAATAGGAAAAAACTCGCCTTTATAAAGGCTGGAAAAACAGTGCAGAAGAGAGCTGCATGTAAAAAACAAATACACATAATAAAAAAAAACATCACTTTTCCAAACTCTAGAACGGCGCAATATCATAAATAAGATATTGCAAATTGCCGGGAAAGACAGTAATTCAAATCTGAAACCTTTCCTCATTGGTCGGCAGAAACCGGCCAATCAGAATCGGAGCGACAGTGAACCATTTAAAAACAAAGGGAAGAATTGACCAATCAAAATCCCCGCGGGGTAATTCAAAATACAGTAAAAATGCTGAAAAGAGCTGATTGGCTGAGCTAGCGGGGTCCTCGGCTAGCTCAGCCAATCAGGGAAAAGGAGCGACAAAGTCCCATTCTAGCCTATGGAGAAGTGTAGAAACCCAAACAGAATCCAAAGGGGGGGATACTTCAAAATACAGTAAAAATGCTAAAAAGAGCTGAATGGCTGGAATAACGGGGGCTTGGCTATCTCAGCCAATCAGAAAAGGAGCGACAAAGTCCCATTCTATGCTATGGGGAAGTTTACACCAATCATAATCCAAGGCGGGATAATTCAAAATACAGTAAAAATGCTGAAAAGAGCTGATTGAAATCAATAAAATCATGTTTATTTCTTTATTTTCGTTGCACCCATACTATTGATCCTTGGCTAACAAAAATAAAGAAATAAACATGATTTTATGTCTTTTTTTTTTTTTCGTTAGGCCACATATTAGTATCCTTTTATATACACATCGGCAAACTTCTGTTTGTGTTATAAATTTGATTTCAGCCATGTACACTTTTATACCAGATTGCATTAGAAGACCCCATAGGAGCGCCGCCCGCTCTCCCCTTGGTCCAAATTACGGCGCCTCTTCTAAATTTCGAGTCCCCCTAGAACTCCATGAGTAAGCAGCTCGCGCTCTGAAAGGCTAAGCTGGACGAGCCCGCTGTTCAACCAATCAGCTCGTTTCTGCCTTTTTACTGTATTTTGAACTGTCCCGCCTTTGAATATGATTGGTCCATTTTTCTCCATAGGATAGAATGGGCCACTTTCGCTCCTATTCTGATGGTCAATTCTCCTCCATAGGATATTAATGGGACATTGTCGCTCCTATTCTGATTGGCTGGTTTATGGCGACCAATGAGAATAGCTTACAAATTTGAATTACTGTCTTTCCCGCAATTCTCTCTATGGCAATTTCCCTATGTAGCGCCGGTTCTCGACGATGAAAAGCGTTGTTCGGGTTTTTAACTGCTTTATTTTTCAAAGAGTGTTCTGGGGCTTTATCTGAGAATGTTTTAACACTGTATAAAATAATTTTGTTGATTAATACTTCATGCCGCCCCGGGGCTGAGCGCGGAGATTTGAGTGCGCTCATCTCTCCATAGAGTATAATGGGAGAAAGTAGCACGCGCTCTGATTGGCTGAGCTAGCCGAGACACCCGCTAAGGGTCAGCCAATCAGCTCTTTTTAGCATTTTTACTGTATTTTGAATTTTCCCGCCCTGGGTTCTGATTGTGTAAACTTCCCCATAGGCTAGAATGGGACTTTGTCGCTCGTATTCTGATTGGCTAAACTTCTCCATAGCCTTGACTGGGACTTTGTCGCTCCTATTCTGATTGGCTGAGATAGCCAAGCCCCGTTATCTCAGCCAATCAGCTCTTTTCAGCCTTTTTACGTATTTTGAACTGTCCCGCCCTGGATTCTGATTGGTCCCAACTCCTCCTAGGCTAGAATGGGGCTTTGTCGCTCCATTCTGATTGGTCAAAACTTCTCCATATGGCTTTGAATGGGACTTTTGTGGCTCCTATTCTGATTGGCCGTTTAAAGCCGACCAATGAGAATAGGTTTCAGGATTTTGAATTACTTTTATTTCCCGGCAATTTTTCCCAAAATCATATTTCTTGATATTGTGCCTTTCTTCCGAGTTTGGGAAAGTGATTTATTTTTAAAGAAGTTTTATTTTGTACATTCAGCTCCTTTCTGACACTGTTTTCCGCCTTTATAAAGGCGATTTTTTTCGGGAATCACACTCCTGCTGCACGGAGCGGAGCGAGACTTCTGTCGCGATCTTCGATCCGCTTCCTCGCATTTTCCGATCCTGCTTCACTTCGCCGCCGCCGGAGCATTTAGACCCAAAAAAATGTAGAACGCCTTTATAAAGGCGATTTTTGCTTCATACTCCGCACCGACATGTGGAATGATTTCTCGCCGCTCCAGCCTGTCTCGCATCGGAACAGATTCTCGGCGCAGTCCCGCACGGCGCCTAAGTCCCCGCACTGCATCCCACACACTGGCGAGGCGCGGCGGACTTTTACCCGCATGTATGAGAGCACTTCCTCGGACGGCGAAGCATAGGCGCAGCGCCGTACAGCGCCCATGTCTCCGCACTTCGTCTCATACGCTGGCGAGGCGCGGCGGACTTTACATGATATGTATGAGCGCCGCCCGGCCGCGACATAAATCAGGCGCAGATTCCGCCGGAAAACTGGCGGAAAACGGCGCCTCGACCCGGCGGGATTCATACATGTGGCCCAAAATGTCTTATAGATGTAGAAAAACCCAACTTTATTTACTCTGTTAGGCATTTCTGGGTTAATAGAATATCCTCCTCTTTTATCCAGAGTGTAGAGCAGTTGCCAAGAGAGTCCGTCACTCTGACGGACCTGTTCTGTTCTGTGCCACATAGACAACTCATTGAGTTCAGTGGGCACTGTGTAAATCTTTGTTTCCCTGTGGTGGCGCTGCAGGTAAAGTGAACACTTACTACTAGGTTTCAACACAGATAACAGCTGATTGCTGTAGGTCCGAACAGCAAGAGACCTTATAAGCAAGGGACCTTTTACCAAGTAGAAATTTTACCAAAGTAGATAACCCCTTTAAGGTGTAATCTAATATATATGTTTTTGATCACTCATTCTGTAAACTAGAGAATGAAGTTGCATTATAGCTAACTGAGCCTCCTATTTCAGGGAATAGCTCTATTTTTTACTTTGTAGCCTGTATAGGTAGTTTATTGAAGGTCAAACTGGTCCACCAGAGGATGACCTTGTGGATAAATATTCTGGATGCGTAATAACAAATTTTCAAACGAGTTGGCTCACTGGTTAGCACCGTTGCTTTGCATCACTGGGGTCATTGGTTCAAATGCCACCAAGGACATAATCTGCAAGGAGTTTGTGTTGGTCTAATGGTGTTTGTGTGGGTTTCCTCTGAGTGCTGTTGTTTCTTCCAGATATGTTGAGCTGTTATTTAGATTGCTAGCCTCATTGAGGGCTTGGACCAATGAGAATGGTGACAATCTCCATACAGCCCTATGGAATATAACAGTGCAATATAAATGAATTAAAAATGAAGAAATAAACAATAAAATCAAATATGGGATCATGTGCTTCTCGTTAAAGGTTAGGCCCTTACATTATATCTCTTCTGGCAGACCTAAGTAGCCACAGTTCAATATTGACTTTAATGTGAACTATTCAGTCTTCCATAGTACAGCATAGCATGCACTGCACATAAGTCTAGAATTATTCTTTATGAATACTATAGAGCAGACCTGTACAACTTGGCAGGAGATAGGTGGCAAAACTGAATCGGAAATCCCTTGGAAAACTTGGGAATCTCCTCCCCTGACTGGTGATAGGGTTTGCAAAACCCCACACCTGTCAGGATCGGCTTACCAAGAGGCAAACCGGGGAAGTGGATCCTCTGGACAACCGCAAGCGATGGTGTTAGCCACGCAAGGGAGCAGAGTCTAAGTAGGTCCGGCTTTCACCAGAGCCCGCCGCAAAGCGAGATGGACTTGCTGCGGCGGAGTACTACCAGGTCGCTACCCCTGACATGACTTGCTTGCAGTGGTGGTCAAGGTGCGGCGTGGTACAAAATCGTGAAGCAAGCTCGTAGTCGGGGACAGGCAGGAAGGTCAGGAGAGGCGGCAAGGTTCGTGGTCGAGGGACGAAGGCAAAAGGTATGGTACACGGTAGAGACAAGATATAATGGGAACGCTTCCTCTCAAGGCACAGGGCACTATCGATTCGGCAGGGACCAAAGGAAACGGCAGGACTTAAATAGGATCAGCACCCTAAGGGGCAAGCACGCACCCTGCCAGCAACAGAAGCGTGCGCCCAGCAGTGAATAGGAGCGCAGTGAGGTGAGTAGACAGCAGAGGGAGGGACAGGTCGCGACGCCGCTTGCAGCAGAAGATGCCGCCGTGGTGCGGGTGTGCCCGCAATCTACAACGGGGGGTCGCGGGGAGACCCGTTACAACACGTATGTGGTTAGGTGTGCGAGCCGCTATGTAGGCTTGCTGTAGAGGAGCAGTTTCTTTAAGGTCCAAATGGACAACTCTCCTGCAGCTATTATCTGTAGTGAATCACTTATTGAACCACTATAGATTGTACATTTGTTTGGTAGCAAGATCCATCTTTTTCCAAATCAGTAGAAACCTTAATTATTTGGGTATTTCTTTGACAGGTGTTTAGACCTGACTGTCTAACTCATGGTTAAAAGGTAATATAGTCATTTGATAAGTAAGTCCCTGTCATAAATCTGTCCTTTAGAAATCAAGACAGATCATGCTGACCTTTGCCCTTCCCTCCCTTTCGACAGCTTTGGATAGGTCATGTTTTATGATTCGTCTTCAAAAGTCATTTGTAGAAGACAATTGGCAACTAGGCAATAAGGGTTGTGTTAAATGTACAACACTGTATTATAATATATTGAACGAGGTTATATCATTTTTCATCCTCACAATGCATCGTACATAAATTGAGAGGGGGCTGCTGGGAATTTTCATATTTCTTTTGAAAGCTTTGTAGACTTTTTAGGAGATCAAGGATGTTTTATCACAGACTGTGCTTTGGAATTCATTGACTCGAGACTGTCTTAAATATATACATTGATAAATTGCTGGTTATGTTTAAGGAGAGCCTGCCATGGAGGCGTCCAATATATGAGCAGATTTCAATATCAGATCAATATTTATGTTCAAATTAATTTTATTAGGTATATAGTATAAAAGAGACCGGTACATCTAAATTGAAAAAAGGTAGTAAAAACCAGGTCAACAGAGTCAGTCAAAAAAAATATAAAAGACATTGTGCGTTTGTATGTGACTAATCACAAATGGTCAACTGCAGATCAAATAAACTGAGGTATGAAGATGCAGGACGGAGGAAAGAACAAGGCACTAGAGTAGGTTGTGCTGCTACAACCTCAGAACAGACCCAGGGCTCATAGGGAGACTGGTTCCTGGCAATACTGATCGTATTTTATTAGCCAGAACTAGTGCACTAAAAGTTGATAGATTAATGTCACATGACATTGAGGTCAGAATGAGCAATAATTCTACAGTCACATGTCTGTTCACAGGTAGACTTTATCAAGAACTGAATGCATGGAAGGCCTGATTTATTACAATGCATCAGCAAACAGATTCAAGAGGTTTTCAAATTAAATATTTTATGTATTATAGTCTACTTGTAAAGTGCTTCTCAATGTCATGGAAATGAAGGCAATACTCTGCATAAATCTGATGAAGTGCAGGCCCTGGAGGGGCAGTACATGACTTAAGGATTCAAAACACACTTAAGTCTTTGTTCATCATGTTAAAGGGAATGTGTCATCAAAAATGACTTATTGTTTAACTCACATTTTTCTGTTCAACACATTTTTTAAAGAATTTTTGGTTAATTTTTTTTTTAATTTTCCATATCACTTTCCATATACTATCACATTTTAATAATTCTTAAGTCCTGCAGTTTTCACTTTGGCCACGAATCGTAATAAAAGTCTCAAAAATCCTGTTCTTTAAGGAAAGATTCTCAGATGTCTGCTCATTATCAGCACAAAGAGGGTCAAACTGAAAGGAGACACCAGTGTGAATAGATAACGCAGGATCCAGCAGTCACAAGAGGAGATAGTCACAGTTCACCCTTTCACCTCCATGCACTGATTTCTTCCCAGGTCACAGAGCATGACTAGAAAACTCTCCTATAGAATTAAATGGGACTGAGTCAGTCTTAAGCCTCCTATGTGCATGAAGCTACTGTAAAGCATCTCTATGACTGCAAACAAGGCCTTGTGGCCAAAGTGAAAACTGCAAGACAATAATTATTAAAAAATATTGAAAGTGATATGAAAAATAAAAAAAAAACAACCAAAAATTCCTAAAAATGTGTTTAACGTGAAAATGGGACTTAAACAATGACTCATTTGTTGATGACACATTCCCTTTAAAGGGATTTTGCCAGGAAGTGCCTTATCTGCTAAGAAGCTAAAGTAAACAAGCCACGCTTAGCTGAGAGAGAGACAGACACAGCCAGAGCACAGAGCCGGTGCATAAGGGATCGTGTGCAATGTTCACTCAAATAATCACACTACAACTAGTGGATTCTGTATACAAAAGACGACACCTTTCTCCACAGCAGCTTGAAAGCTCCTTCATGTTCTCTGTCATCAGATAAAGCAGGGATCTACTCAGATAATCACACTACAACTAGTGGATTCTGTATACAAAAGACAACATATTTCTCCCCAGTCCCTTGAAAGCTTCTTCAGCTCCCTCTCATCAGATAAGAAGTGTTCTCTGCGCAAGCCCGGCCAGCAGCTCTTGGATGTATCTAGTGCAAGCTTTTAAGTAACTAAGGGCAGGTAAGGCAGCCTGTAGCTCTCTCAGGCTGCAATTTTTGTAATCACCTATATTTAGAAAAATGATTAAATACCCATTTTGGAGTATCCCACGTCAACATTACATCGTGGCAAAACCCTTTTAAGGCACCATTCATGCTGCACTGTTGCAGGTACCTTAAAGGGGTTGTCTCACTACAAGGATTGCTTTTTATGTTAAAGATCTTACAAAAACAAGTCACTTTGCAATATATGTCCATTAACAGTGTCCTACCTATTCCTAGATATCCCCTCTTGTATGGGCTGCATCAGCTCCTCAGGTCGCTATAGCTACAGACCTGTTTGATCTATCCTGATAGGCTGCCAGCGCTGGTTGCTATAGCTACAGACCTGGCTTCTACTGCAACCTAGTAGAAGCCAGTAAACACGCCCTTGAATTCAAACTGAAACCAAGAAAACAGGACTGAGGTGAGATGAATCAATGTAGTGAGACAACCCCTTTAAAAAAATGATGTCCGAATTTACAGTGTGGTGAAACCATAGCAGTCTTTAGAGCAAACTCTCTCTTAGACTTTGTTTACTCTATTTTATGTCAGAATATGTTTAATGTGTTGGACACGAAGATGTGATCTACGACAACAAGCAAAAACAAAGGTCTAGCAAGGTCACCAAACACTCCCAAAGAAGCTCTATCTGCCTACATGGAACGTGCTCCAACATCAAGTAGAAAGCTCCAAAGTCCAGCAATGTGGGGAATAAGGAATACAATCAGGCTTTTATTTCCTTTCTTCATATAAAATCATGGAAACATCAGTGTAAGCTTGAGGCGTTCTCACGCGTTTTGATCTTGTATCCCAAGTGTGGGGAACCTATATAATGCCAAGGGCTATTTGGATATTTTTAACATAATTTGGAGGCCACACAAAATGATATGGTCAAATATTAATTAACTTACCCCATATGTGATGGTTGTGATTGCTTCTCTCCCTGATCAGCACATTGCTGAAGAGACAAGTACATCAGATTGATGAAGAGACAAACGTATCCACAACAAATCTTGTACATGCGTTTTCCTGCTACAGCATATTGGGTGCAGAATGGCATGGACAAGAGTGGTAACTGAAGCTCTTGATGATCCCCCGATTTTCCGAGTCTCTGTTCCACCCTTGCTTTGATGTGCACACCTCCCATGATGTGCAGGAACCAGGGACGTAACTAGAATAGAGAGGACCTCATTCTGATGTGAGATGGATCCCCACCACCTTTTGACAAGTAACCGAGAAAGCAGTATAAGAAGCTATAATGAAATGTATAATGTCGCCTCAGCTTGCCCCCACAAACCTTGGGGCCCAATAGCAGTTGCTGTGGCTATAATTACACCCATGACAGTAACATTTCATAGTAGAAATACATGAGTTGCCCCAGATTTTCTAGCTGCACCCTACAGTTTAGATGCAATGCACCCAAATCTCAGTTTCCCCCTGCTATTATGTCCATGCCCTTTTTCCCCAGATGAGCAGTAGCATATGATGGCAGAAATGGCGATATATGCTAATGCATGCCTATACAGTGGCACAGGGCTGCCATAGGTAATTTCAGAGCCCCATACAGCTAAAGGATCTGGGCTACCCAACCATTACTAGTTCCTAAGTTGTACATCTTCTACTCTGCTCCTTGCTTTTTGCCTCTCTTTCTCTGCCTTTCTGCCTCTTCTGAGAGTGCATTTGCTGTTAAAAAAACAACTTCAGATCTGCTATGTTCAGGGTCCCATGGGGAGTTCCCCTTGTTCTCCAGTGGGCCAGTCCGAGTCTTTTTTAAAAATATTTGATCAGGGCCCCTGTTGGCTACTGCTTGATGGCAACCCTACAGTCAGGGACGTAGCTGTAGGGGGTGCAGAAGTAGCAGTTTCCCAAAAGCCCTTCTGCCACATAAGAAGAAACCAGCATTGTAAATGGCGCATGGCAGCTGGGAAGCCCTATTCACTTTTTGCATTAGGACCTCAGAACTTCAAGTTATGCCTCTGCCTACAGTAGCAGATATTGAAGCCTCCTCAGAGGCGTAACTTCAAGCTCTTGGGCCCCTTGTGCAAAAAGTGAAATGGGGCCCATAGTTACTTTGCACCATTTACAATACTGATGTCTTCTTATGTGGCAGGAGGACTTTTGGGGCCCCTGAGGCTGTAGGGCCCGGTAGCGACTGCTACCACTGCACCCCCTGTAGCTACTCCCCTGAGCCTCCTGTTGAAGCTATCTACTGGGTAATACTCCAACATACATTCATCTGGCAGAAGGCTGTAACAGGATATGAACAGAAGTCATTGCATCCTCTTAGGCTCTACATTGGCATAACACAATGTATAAAAGGCCTAAATCTTAACAGTAAGGCTATGTTCACAGGGCTTATTTGCGGGGCATAATTACGCCCCGCAATTATACCGTGTGGACGGGGGCGGGAGTGGGGGCGGGAGCGGGGGGCCGGCACCTCGCCGGCTCATAGACTATCATTACCAGCGGAGCGTATACGCCGCTAGAAAATATCACTTATCTCCCCCCGCGGCGTATTGTGCGAGCAGGGAGAGGAGACGTAATCCATAGTTCTCTATGAGAACTGTGGATTACCGTAATGACTGGGATGTATTCCAGCCGTAATTCGCACAGTACGGACTGAATTACGGACTGAAATACGTCCCATTTTAAGCCGTGTGAACATAGCCTTAGTTTACATTGCCTGTAGTTCGGTAATATTATATGGCTGTTGCCCCAAATTAGACATTTATCCCGCTTCATGACCACAAGGTGTAAAACTATACATTTTCTCAAGAACTAGAGCTACATGTATGAACCTGTTTAGGTCTACAACTCACTTTTTTGCCCATAGTAACCTATGGGCAAAAGAGTGAGTTTTAGACCTAAACAATTTCATACATGTGGCCCATAGAGTTAAATTGGTTGTCTACCATTAGCTCATCATTATACCCAACAGCATTGTTGTCATTGCATATTCAGTGTTCTGCTTTGAGATGCAACAAGCCAACGTTAACACTTCCAATAGACTTGCTGAATTGCAGAAGTCTCCATTAAGTATTGACCCTTGTTCTAGCACGTAGATAAGACAAGTGAATACACTCCTCTATGCCCTTGTTACAAAAATGTATTCTTCCTATTATTGTTGGTATTGCAAACACAGTCTGCACAAAGCAATTCATTCTTCAGCGCTCACAACTTAGCGTCTCCCATGCATACAAAATGCAGTGTTCATATTGAGAGAAAGCGAAGGTCATTCCGACTGACAAGGATTCGTATTCATTTATCGTGCGTGCTGCTACACAGCTGTCAGAGATTTTTATTTTAGGAGCTGGACTGTGCAGGCTTTTGTCACCAGCTGTTTCTGCAAAGTCAAATTCAACAGTGCAGCCAGACATACGTATTTATACAGGAGACTGCCTACAGTCAAGACATGTTAAATCAGAAGACCTAAAGCACACACATAGTTAGACAAGCTACAGACCCACCCTTAACAGTGGGCACATGTGAACCGAGCCAAACACATGAGCTATAAACCAATCCCATTATGAATCATTTTACAAGGATGGTTCTCTGTCTCTAGGGGTCATTGACAATGACCTTCGTGCGATATAAACATGTCATAATGGATTTAAAATAGAAAACGTGTGTTTTCTTAGCTGAGCTATTTTTAGTTTCCAAGACCTCAGCCATATCTATGGCTCCAAAATGTCCACAGAGTCTTCTTGGCCCGTCGAATCTGTTCCTGACCCTGCGGTGACAGGCGCTATATGAATGTTTGTAACTATAGCTGAAGTAGCCCGGGCTGCTGCTATGGGGCCAAGGGATGGAGGTGGCCCACTCTTGTGTAAGAATGTTGTACATTTTCGTATGGGAATCACAAGTTGGTGGCTTTCTGTATATAGCACGACTATATAGGTTCTATTTGTATTTGTGCTTATGAAGATTTGACAGCTCTTTCTATATTTAAAAAGATAAATAGATTCTGTGATATATGCCGCTATTATTAAAAAAAAATAGTTATCGCTTTTTCTTATCAATAGGTGCTGGGGGCTTGTGAAATTGTGCTACGGAGCCCAATGAATTCTACTTATGTCCCTGATTAAACACTAAGGGCCACATGTATGAAAACTGTTTAGGTCTAAAACTCACTTTTTTGCCCATAGGTTACTATGGGCAAAAAAGTGAGTTTTAGACCTAAACAGTTTTCATACATGTGGCGCTAAGGGAGACATGTATGATTGGGCTTGTCACCCTTTTCTAGCGTAAAATGCACCTAATTGAGCAGTCTACGATGTCTAATGCGCCTAATGAATGTGTTAGGTGCATTGTTCGTAAGACTCAGCGCTTTTTAATTTGCCTAACATGAGGGGGCGTTCTGGGGGAGTTCTGAGCGCGTGACGGAACACACTCGTAATATTAGACACATATATGAATGTTATTCGGCAAAACTAGGCGCATTACTGCTCGGACAGGCAGACCTATCTCAATGTGATCTACCTGAGCCTGAGGAGTCGAAGCGAGGCTAAATTTGCCGTTAGGGCAAAAAATGTCCCTTATTTCTCAACTTTCACCGGTACAATAATAAAAAGTAATTTCTGATAATTATCAAACTATATAAAATTAAATTATTTAAATTTAATAAAAATGTGATCATATAAAATTAATATAAAAATATATAATATCCAAAAAATATAAAAATATCTCTTATAACATGCATTTAAATTTAATAGAATTTAAAACTAATTTTACATTAAATAACCCATTGATGTTGTTGTTCATATTTTCCAATTTTTCATTTTTACTACAGTACATTAAATTTTAAATTAATTTTTGCTGCTCTCACCCTTTGGTCTACATACAGCAAGAGCCGGCACAGCAAAGGTATTGCTGGGACCTGTGGTCCTCCAAGCAGGATCAGTACCATAGTTTCTATTCACTGACATGCTATTCTAATGACTTTTTCTTTTATTTCCAGCCTATCTACAGCCTTTATATATGTTAAGCGCATTACTAATGCGCCTAAGTTCCATAATGCACCTAACACATAGATGAGGTGCGATGAACTTTAGACTCCATTTATAATCACACAGAAAACACTTTCATACATCAGGCGCATTATACACTGAACACGAGACTTGACAATTCACTTCAAAGCGCCTTCCTTGATACAGGGCTCCCTAAAACTTAAATGGTCCAATCAGTATTTCATACTAGCTGCCTTTTCAAACTGCCTAGATTGAATGAGCTATTGTACCTCCTAACCATCAAGCCCTCCCATTTAATGTGAATAATAACACGGACATAAATATAACTGTAAAAATACACTCTTTTATTAACTACTTGTTGGACGAGGGTCGGTCACAGCTCATAAAACTTTAATTAAATTAAACTAGCATTTTCAAGAAAACAGGATCTGCATAACAGAGGAGAGGTCTGAAGCAATATGGTGGCCATTGGACTACCGTCAGGAAGGTACAGCTCCAGCTTCCTCTTCAACTCTCCACAGTATTGACCACCAGCTGTGACCACTTAAGAGATATGCGCCAACTACAACAGCCCACGAAAACTCCTGGGCCTTAACCCCTTCCTTGCTGTTACTCTTGTCCCAAACTCAGCAGTCTGGTGGGCCTTTCCTTATTTAGTATGGAGCTCTGCAGAATTTATATCAGTCTATACTATACATGTGAAACTCAAGGCCCGAGGGCCAAATTAGGCCCACTACATCATTTAATGTGGCCCAAGAGAGCTTAAATGCAGGAATAGACAAAGTCTGGATCCAGAGGGACTGAAATCACAGAGAAAAAGAACCTGCAATCTAAAATATAACCTTTACTCGATATGCGTTAAAAATCAACACCAAATTGAACACCTCACCAATCAAGGATACTCAGATAGTCACCTAGACACCTATGCATACAACCTTAATTAGTTCAATATAATCTCAAAACCATTTTAATCAAGTCAAAAAGCACTAAGATGAAATATAATGCAAACCTTATTTCCCCCTGGTGGCAGGTGGGAAAATCGCCCCGACAAGGGCGGTCCCACCTCTCGATGACTCACCCTGTTACACCCTGGGTATACAATATAAACAGCATAGGTGCCAAAGAAAGCTTAAAACCACATTTATTTTGTTTCACAAACAAAAATTAGACATATACTCCATTCATTTGTTAAATCTGATACACCCACATCTTAAATACATAAGGCGGTACGCACATCAAAGATCAATACTCTGATTCAGCACGATCATATCCAAATAATAACAAAATTGCTTACTGCTCTCAATAGGTGCATCCAGCTTTGTCCTTCGCCCGACGTGTTTCCCCCCTTCATCAGGGTTCATCAGGGGTCTATTGGACTAAGATCCATGGGTTATAGCCATCATGGCGTTCAAGAGTAATGATACAAGTTAGTCCCCTGTTGCTTGATGCCCAGAGGGACTGCTCTACACTTTTCCTGAAGGTTGCAACCAGCGCTTGGCTGAGAGAGTAGGGGCCCATCTTGGATTCAAAGCTATGGCACACCTATCTCCACACTACTCTGTTCATCTCACAAGAGGTGGCACAGCTCGGACAGCCTTACCCAGGCACCTTAACCTTCCTCCAAGACCCTTTGAGGCCAACCATAATGCTAATGTGGGCCTAAATGAAAATGACACCAGTGGACTACACTATGCATAACAGTATGTAACAGACAGAGCAGGTGGACTATTTGCTGTGCCTATCTTGCACAGACAAACCTTTGTATAACGCTCTGCTTTACAAATTCAGAGCCTGTATAGCGAAGAAATCCAAATCTTCTATGTGCAAATTCACTCTCCTTCAAAAGAAGGAAAATTATTTAATGTTAACCAAACCAGAAAGTGTCATTTACCCTCTATATAACTGTTTTGGGAGTTTGCCCTCAATAGTACAGCATGGGGTACTGATTGGCTACACAAAGTGCAGCTCAAGGGTTACTGATCTCAGAAGGGGCATAACTGGAATTCACAGGGTAGAGAGGAGCAATTTAAAAAAAAACATTCAATTAAAAAATATCATAATTTTTATTAACATTTCAAAAAGAGTTAAAATCACATGGTCTAACAAATGCTAAGAGATATACCAATAAGGAAGAGGTTCCTCATGTCATAGGCCATACGATATTGACTTACTATGGAATGTTAATAAAAATTATCGATCTTTTTTTTGTTCAGTGGGGGCTGGAACTGTTCCTCTAAAGTTTTGCAATAAAGTCAAGGCTTCAGTCTTTTCCGTGCTTTCACGCTTAAGCGATTTACGATATCATCAAAGGTTGGGTGGGCGGATTTTGTTTTCTTTCAGAATTGATAGGACCCCATTGCAGAATGAAAGGTGCCTCCACCACCTAATGACAGGAAATTGACACAGCAACATAAGTAGAAATAGTAAAAAATATAACTAATAGCGCCATGTATCAGGCAACCCATATACTAATGTTAGATAATTATTGTAATTACCTACAAAAACATATAATGTTCTTGCACCTGAATGCCTCCCCACCCAAAAAAAAAGAAAACTCCATGGCCCCACAGCTACTGCTATGGCTACAGTTATGCCCATGGATCTCACTGAAGAGATGCAGTAGTATATAGATGTATTTTCAATCAATGCTCCATGGGAAAACAGTATGCATATTAGCTCGCCTCCAAAAGGAAGGAAAATGTCTCATTTTAGCCATACTAAAGCCTTCTTCGAGAAGAGGAGTCATCCATCTGTAGACGGCTGTGTCAGGGTTTTTGCCCCTCATCAGTACAGAGAAGGATACAGGTTAGCTAGAAAGATGTCATAGACACGGCTTAGAGGGATGCTAATTCTCATTGAACAGACATATGAAAACTGTCTCGGTCTAAGACTTTCTTTGTTGCCCATAGCCACCAATCAGAGCGCCCCTTTATTTCATATAGTACTCTGAAAAATTGAAAGGCGAGCTCTGATTGGTTGCTATGGGCAACAAAGAAAGTCTTAGACCCAGACAGTTTTCATATATAAGGTCCATACTCTTTTAGAAATACATGGCCACCTAAACATCAGGGGCGACATGTCCCAAAACAACTGCGCCATTTTTTTGGTGTATTTTGTGCCAAACAACTGACGCCCTATTGTCTATATAAATAAACTGTAATACACCAAATCCAGGCGCATTATACACCAGGTACGACACATTTGAATGTGCCTAAAAGGGCGCATCAACTATGCTAGCAAGGATACGATATGCGCCTAGACTTTGTAATGCGCCTGGATAGTCGCATCTATTTTACTATGCAAGTTATACCAGACACCAGATTTTTGAAAGGTTCATACTTTACACTGATTTAATGCACCTCAAGACTAAGGTGCTGTCGCCACTTTTTGGACATGTCGCCCCAGGTAATCAAGCCCTAGAGTTAAAGGGGTTGTCTCACTATATTTATTCATCTTACCTCATTGCTGTTTTCTTGGTTTCATTTTGAATTCAGGGGCGTGTTACTGGCTTCTACTGGGCTGCAGTAGAAGCCAGGTCTGTAGCTATAGCGACCAGTGCTGGCAGCCTATCATGAAAGATCAAACAGGTCTGTAGCTATAGCGACTTGAGCAGCTGATGCAGCCCATACAAGAGGGGATATCTAGGAATAGGTAGGACACTGTTAATGGACTTATATTGCAAAGTGACTTGTTTTTGCAAGATCTATAACATAAAAAGCAGCAATCCTTGTAGTGAAACAACCCCTTTAATTTACAGAATGGTTTTCCTAAATGGATTTCTTCTTTAAGATGATGTGCAGCACTGGATATGGATGATAAGAATACAATGAAGATTACCTATGATCATTGTTACTGTTTAGATTCTGTGATCTGTTTTATTTGATGATCTAATGGTTTCTCCAGTCTTTTACTACATGGTGTCAGTTTGTGTTTAGTCTCCCCTTCATTGACCTATATCAGCTACCTGTGCTGGGATCGGAAGTGTTTCTAAAGCTGCCACTGCTCATCTTAACAGATGCAAAATCTTGTTCTCCAAGCTCTCTGAATCACATTGCCTTGTACATTTATGAATCCCTTAATATATGTAAATGTATTTTTCTTGCACCTGACGATCTGATACATGTAATGTGCCAGTTTTGTTTTTCCCGTTAGTGCTTTTGGCAAGCCCTGGAGGATTAGATCGTTATCACTGAAAAATATTTTGAGACAGATGTATTAAACTGATTTTCTGAAAAAAGTTGGGGTTGTAACCCACAGATCCTTATGTCAATCTTCGAGAAATGAAAGCCGACACATGACCTCTAAAGCCCGGAGGGGTCTACAAATGACAATATCTTTTTTTTCTTTGTACCGAAGAACCTAATGGAATTATTTTAGATTAATCGATGGACGACACCATTGTACGAATGTACAGTGGGAAACAGTTTTAATGTTTTTGCCTGAGGCAGATTTGTAGAGTGTTTCCATAGGACCAATAGAAACAGCAACCACCAAACCAATTATGGTTTAAATTAATGGAAACATAAAGCTATGACCTTGTGTGCTGTGTGACATATGCTCCCAATTATCTGCATGGGCCACATTGTGTACAGCTAGAACATTATCCAATTGGTGCAGGCAAAATTTGACCCTACAATGTTTTTGTCACTGGGTTTTAATTTATGTTCTCCATTGGCATCCTCCTAATAATGCTTAAATGTCCACACTGGGCATATGGACAGGGGTTGTCCTATAAGTTTCCATCAGCACCTCTGTCAAGTTTTTTTTTAGCACTTTTGATGGCTAAACCATGCTTTTGTGTCCCATAAATAAAGCTCACGTAGTCTAGATAGGACTCCGTTTGTTCTATTAATGTCTATGGGTCGGCTGCAGCTACTTTTTCTCATAATATCCCAATGGATACCTGCAACGTGAGGAATAGCGCAGTGTGATCCCAGCCTTTATTGGGTATTCCAAGCCTAAACATTAGTTTTTTACTGACAAACTTTGCCCTTTAAACACAATGTAGCCTTCTGCCCTGCTGTTTAGATCCTTTCATCACCAATGTCCGTCTAACAGACTCAGCTAGGAATAGCAAAGCTGAAATGTCAGTCATTGCTGTAGAACCACTCTCAGCCTGAATAGAAAGTGGCAGCCTCAAGCTGGTTGTGAAGAATAGGCTCTGTGAAACATTCCAATGAAAAAACCCCTTTAAAGGGGTTTTGCAACAATCTCATTTCATACCCCCTGCATCCAGCTCTTCAGCTCTGTGTGCTCAGAAGGGGGCGTGTGTGATTTGTTTGAATTGCATATCATGTCACCCAGCAGGATGACATCACCAGGCCTTTCCTCTCTGTAGTCAAATAAAGGTCTGTTTATGTATAGAATTGTAAGTAGCTACACTGTAGCTCAGAGGTAACATTTTTGCTTTACAGCACAAGGGTCCTTGGTTCAAATCCCTGCAGGAACCAAACCTGTGGATTTTTTTTCCCTCTTAATCAATGCACAGACCTCATTGATGTTTCTTTTTTATTTGCACTGTTTGATTTATTACTAACTAGTCCAAAGAACAGGAGTAGAATTACAGTACCTGGGGTTGAACACACAGTAGCTGTCTGAGAGGAGAGGTGATGTCTGAGCATGTGTGACCAGGACTGAGAAGCTCTCAGCCCTGGTTGTATACCCTGAAGATGAACCGTAAACAATGGATCACTAAAGGAGCAACTAAAACAATAACGGTGCAGAATTTTTAATAATGATGAATGGTGAAAATTATTATTATTTAATTTTCAAACTTCCCACGTCAATTTTACTTCATGGCAAATCCCCTTTGAGTTTAATGCAGGCACTATTTATTCTAAAAAAAACATGGCTATTTCTGATAGCTATTTGACCAGCCTTTGGCACTATGACACAATGCACATCAAGTGTATGGATACAATTGGGCCAGGTGCAAGCATAATCTATAAATCTATTTAGCAATATAACAATAATAACAATCCTTATATAATACCAGCATATTCCACAGCAAAAAAAGTAAAAAAAAAAGAGACATAAGAAAAAGGGCACCTGTCCTTAAAAAGGGATTACAATTTAAACATGTTATTCCCATAGAAAATGAAATAATATAATCAGATACATTAATATTAAAACCTCCAATATTCACCCCATATATAAATACTAAAAAGATTGGTTAAACATGACTAGGACAAATATCTTTAAACTCCACCATAAAGGTGCTGCATAAAATGTGTATGAAAATCCATGATGTATAAAGAGCAGACATTGTTTGAGAGGAAAGAGCAGCAGGTAAAAGGGCTAACATAATAGTTAAGAACATAGGAGTATAGATATTTACCACCGTGGGAGATACGACAACATGCTGCTTAAAATGGCAATTAGAGGGAGGTGAGAAGAGAACTGAAAGGACGGAGCGTCTCTATTTATCCTTCTAATGTTCTCTGATAATACCTCCATAAAAATATTTTCAAAGCAATAGAATTCATTAAAACCGAACTAAAGGTGTCCTGAAGTAAAGCTCAGATCAACTGAACACTTTCTTTCGATTATATGTTATAACTTATCTTAGTGGTTTAGACCAGGGGTGTAAAATTCATTTTCACCAAAGGCCACATCAGCATTATGATGACCCTCAAAAGTCTCTTTGTAACTGTAAGGCCGAGTTCACACGGCTTATTCAAATCCGTCCCACAATTACGCCGTGTGCCGGGCAGCGGGGGCGGCGTCGGGAGCGCGCCGGCCCCATAGACATTCATTATCCACGGCGCGTATCCATCCCAAAATAAGCCGTTTGAACATTGCCTAAGACTGCATAAATGTGATTACTTTCTCCGGGCGTTCAGTGGTGTATGTATCATCTTTCTGGGTTGCTGATAAAGTAGTTCAGATTGTTCCACCAGAGATGTTATGGTGCCATGTGGTTAGGAATCGGCCAAGATGTCATTTAAAGTTGTATAATATGGATAATGGCTGGTGAGGGTTCTGGGGTCAGAGATGGGTTCTACCCTGGAGAAGATTGGTTCTTGCCTTGTGGGTTTGACGGCATTCACCAGTGGGGAGGCTGGGCTTAAAATCCTTGTCTCTCTCCTTTCAACCACATTTTATCACCCTTGGTTGAACTTGATGGACACATGTCTTTTTTCAACCGTACTAACTACTATGTAAATAGCCAGTCCCTTCCTCAACCGTAGCACCAAGCTTCCAACCTTGGTGGGTGGCTATGGGGCCTGGGTAGAGCTGTCGGAGCTGAGTTGCTGCTAGTGAGTTGCTGAAAAAATGAAGGTGCAAAAACAGTGCCCCAAAATCAAGATAGTGCCCGCATCCTAATGCTGGCACCTCTGTCTCTGCCAAACACTGGTGGCACCTTGTGGGAAAAGTAGAGAGCCGGTCCTTCTGCATCCAGACATTGTCCATGCCTGTTCACTGTGTCTAAGCTCTCATAGGGCTATACAATACATGGAAACCTCTAAAGAAGCATTTATGCTATCTACAATACATGAAAAAACGTTGAGATTCTCAGTTCACACGTTTTGATCAAAAAATGCTTAAGCCATCCCGACTTACAATGGGATCTTAAAAGGCGGGGGGGCCCCTTACAATATTCTTCCCTCTCCCAAGGGGCCAAAATTAAACCCCTTAAAGGGGTAAACCCCCGCCCTCCAAAATCCAAGAAAAAAAAAAAAAAAGCCCCAAACCCCTTTAAAGCATACTGCAGTGATAACACCTGTGAGGGGGGCGGGTCAAGAGCCCAAAAAATTTGGAGGAAAATCCATTCCCCCAAAATTTTTTTTTTTAAAAGCAATATAATCCAAATCCAACAATATTTTCTGCACAAAAAAAAAAATTTTTTGAAAAACCAAGGGAAAACCCTTTGGTGCCACTGGCTTGGTTTGGGGGAAATATGTATATACACGCACTCCAATACCATGGCAAAACCTTTCCAAAAAGGGGGCTAAACAATACAGGGAAAACCCCAAAAAGGGGGAACATTTATGCAAACTACAAATTTTAAAAACTAAAAGACCCTTAGTTCACACTTTTTAAATAAAAAAATGCTTAACCCAGGGGGCTTAAGCATTTTTTGATCAAAACGGTGAACAAAAGAATCCAAAATTTTTTTCATGTATTGTAGATAAGCTCTCATAGGTCACATAAAATGATGGAATGGGCGTATTTGGGCTGTGGTGCTTGAGTTAGACATATGGTTTAGACAACACTCCTGTGCCAGCGCTGTGTATGTATTTTTCTGCTAAATGATCACATGCCTGAACCCTATGTAAAAAGGGGTTTTTCCAGTCTTTTAAAATTGATGACCTATTCTTAGGTTAGGGCATCAATATTAGATCAGTGAGTGTCCAACTCCAACCACCTCAACCAGTAAGCTGTTTATATCAGCTGCTATGTATGTACACACAATGCATTTACAGCAGGTATTGCAGTTTTTTGCCCCCATTCATTTTAAATGGGATAATGCTCAAAACCCTCCCACGGGGAACCCCCCCAAAAAAGAAAGGCATGTCAAGTTTAACCCGGGGGGCCAAACTGAATATTTGGTTACTTTCCCCTAAAAATCAACCCAAACCCCTTTTGGGCAAAAACTGGGCCTGGGCCCAAAACTCTGGCAATGAACACTTTTTTTTAAATTAAAATTTTTAAAATTTTATCTTAGGGGGTTTGGGACCAGGGGTTTGAAAAATTAAATTTTCACAAAAAGTCCCAAAAATTTTTCCCCAATTTCTTTGGTGTCCTTTTTAAAACTTCGGGCCTTTTGGCTGCCCAGTTTTTTGCTTTTTTTTCCCCCAAGTTTTTAAAATTGGATTGGGGAACATACCGAACACGTGAAAAATTTTCACCAAACTGTTTCCCCAAACGAACAGAGAGAAATTTTGAGAAAACACTATCTACGTTGATGTTGTCAAAGTTTAGTTCTTGGAAGATTTGTATTGGGGAAATTTTTTGGGGGGGGTAATAAAGAAAAAAAGGGGGCCATTTGGTTTCTTGTTATGGAAGCACCAGGTTGGCATTCACCCCTTTAAGGCTGGGGCCCCCAAAGGCAAGGGAAAAATACCGGTGGGTTTTTATCCGCCCGGGTATTTGCCCGGGGTTTTTTGTGCCGTGCACATGGCCGGGGGGGGAGGGTTTTTTCTCCCACGGCGAGAAAAGCCCTTTTCCTTTTTCACATTCCCCTTGGGCACATTTTCCCTTTCCAAAAACCCGACGGAAGAATGGGGAAAGGGTAAAAAGGCATTGCGGGGGGGCCCACGGCGAAAAACTGCAGACGGAAAACCCGTGCATTGGGGTTTGGTTTGGACGGGTTTTCCATAAAAGCCCCAAAGGGTGCCTTTTTTGCCCGGGTTTTTTCAGGCGGTCTGAAAAACCCCCAAAACGGGGCCTAAAAAACCGGGCCGAAAACCTGTGCCCTTGGGTAATCCCTAACTGTTCAGCTTGCCACAAAGCTCAAATCATTTTGTTTATTCCCATTTTGTTTTGATGTTTGGGAAATCACAATAAAAAATTGAAAACCAAAAAACCTTTGGATGTTTAAAGAAAAGGGAACCTTATTTCTGCTCTAAAAATTTGCAGACAAAAACATACATTCTGTTTGGCCACTAGTCTACATTTTCCGGGCCATACTTGCCCCATCTTTGGTTGGATTGTAGTCCATTTTTTCCCTTGCTTCTTTTTTTTAATGTCTCATACAATGTTGCTGGTCTGCACCGGTTTTGAAAAAAAAAAGCTTGCAGTTCGGCCCTTTTTGCGGGCCATTGACCCTTACCTTTTCTTTTTTTTGTGTGATTTGCTTCAGTGAATTTGACCCCAACTGCACAAATTAAACATTCAACCCAACATAATTTAATCATTTTGTTTTTTAACAAAGAGTAAAGAGCTTCTTAAAATTTTGTCAGTCCCGGTGTTTTTACTTGAGGGAAATAAAGGAAATCATTATATCTAAAAGGGCAAATTATTTCCCCCTTTAAAAAACCTTTTTCATGCAGTCACAAAAAGGGTTTCCTATTTTTAAAGTCTTCTTATACCCCCCACATTTCAGATGGTGAAATAGGACAGTCCCTTTTAAGCTAAGACATCTAGTAGATACCAAAAAAAATATTTTGGAGCTTTTTGCCCCTTTAAACGGGGTAATTTTCGGGAAGAAAAACAAAAAAACTTCTAATTAAGCCTTTTTTTTTTCCCATAAAAAAATTTTTTTTTTAGTGTAAAAAATAAAAATGTGATTACAACAGT
Source organism: Phyllomedusa bahiana (assembly GCA_025379985.1). Classification (NCBI taxonomy): domain Eukaryota; kingdom Metazoa; phylum Chordata; class Amphibia; order Anura; family Hylidae; genus Phyllomedusa; species Phyllomedusa bahiana. The sequence goes on from JAODAL010002567.1 coordinate 132,607, forward strand.
TCCCCGGAAAAATTTGGAAAGGGGCTAGATTTTATGGCTTTAGTATTCGAAAACCCAACAATAGCCCAAATTAAGCCAAAAGGCCCTTTTCCCCACGGCTTTTTCCCGGGGACCGGTTTGGACCGTATTTGCGCGCCGTTTTTTGCCTCATTATTTTTTCCAATCCTCCCAGAAACTAGGGTTTAACCACATTTTCATAGAGAACTGGGAATTCCCCCGCCCCTCCCCGCTCGCAAAACCGCCGGGGGGGGGAGAAAGTGACTTGAAATTATTTACGGCGTTACGGCCGGGGAATAATGCAATGTCTTTTGGGCCGGGGGGCGCCCCCCCCGGCCCCCCCCCTTCCCCCCTCTTATTCAACCGTAACTGCGGGCAAATCCACCCCGCAATTACGGCTTTAAAAAAGCCTGTTGGGGGGAAAAATGCCTAAAACCCCCATTATATAAAAAATGTTTTTAATTTTCCCCTTAAAAGGACCATATATATTTATACGGGGTGGGTCAAAAGTCACATGACACCATTTTATTTCAGAAACGAAAGGAAAGATTACATTTAAAGAACACCCCAAATAATTTTAAAATGAGGAAAATTATTTATCACACTTGGATTCCCCTTCCCCGCTTCCCCAAACCCTTTAAAACCCAATTTTTACAATCAAAGCAAAGGGGCCCTAAACACCACAAAGGGTTTTTATAATAATCTTAATTTTTTTTCCCGTTATTTCCCAAAACCCATACAAAAAAAAGGTTTTTCCCGGGAATATAAACATTATCTTAATTGAATAAAGATAAACCCGGACAGCCTGAAGAACATTACATTCCCCAAATTTTTATAAAAGCAACCAAATTTGTCCATATCACGGGAGAGAAATGTAAATAAAAAAACGTAGTCTCTACATTTCACAGGGTTTTAAAAATGTATTCAATTAAGACTAATGATTATTTTGCCTGAAAAACTTTTTTCATTTTTGGTTTTTTGGGAAACCCCGAATACCCCCGGAATAATGGGGGGGAAAACCTAAGTTTTAGGCTATGTCCAAAAATGCTTCCAAAACCCAAAGCAATCGTATTGGATCAAAAGGGGGGTTTTCCAATTTGGGAAGGGGGGTTATTTAGCAATCAAAAAGACCAGGAATTTTCCCGAGACTTAAAAAAAAGGGATGCTGTTCTTTTGACATGGCATCCCCGGGGGTTTATATTTGGAAAATAGGGAAATGTTTTAAAAGGAGGGTCAATGAAAACACTATATAACTGCAGTACAGAGGGGTTTTGTAAATATAAACAAAAACCCAAAATGTGTTTGTATTTCCCCCCGGGGGCTGGGATGTTTCTTAAAAAAAATAAATAAAAAAATAACATAATTGCTATCAACACGCCTGTAAAAACCCAATTTTAAACAAATACTATCACAAAAAATACAAGCTGTCCCAACAGATAATTTTAAAAACCTTTTTTTCTGAAAAAGAAATTTTAAAACCCTTTTAAATTTTTTAAATAAAAAAAAGTGCAAATTCACTCAAAACCACCACAAAAAAGAATGGTCCCAAACCAAAACCCAAAAAGACAACAGGCTTGATTCCCCTAAAAAGGGAAAAAGTAACATTTTTCTTTTAGACAAATTTAAAAAGAAGGGTTTAAAAACTTACAGTTTTTGTTTCCCTTGCTTTACCAAATTAAAAATCCAAGGTTTCCCAGTTCCCCTTGATTTTTCCTTTGGGTTAAATTTAGATTCCCCCTGGGTTTGGTTTTAGGGGGAAAATTTAAAAAGCTTAAACCCCCAACTTTCAGGCTCCTGTCAGCTCCCCAAGGGGTAAAATTTCCCCCCAAAGGGGGGCCCCCTAATCTCAAAACCCTTTTTGCTCCCTATTAAGACCCTACACCAATCCTTAATCCAAATGTGCACAATTCCAAAATGATATATATTTTGTTAAAACCACCCCCCATTTTACCACAGGATTTTTCAGGGGGTTCATTTAACATGATAACATTTTGGGGGGTGGGACCACAACCCGTTTTATTGTGAGTATTTGTATACATTTTTATCCTGACTCTGTGAAAACACAGGCTTGTTGTAGCAAGATGTTTTTTTTTTTTTTTTTTTGTTGGGGAGAAGTTTATCTGTATTTCTCCCACTTTCCAAATCTTTATCCTGTCAAATCCATTAAAAAAAAATTTGGTCCCAGAAATTGGTGCTGCCAGGCTATTTTCTTTTAGTTTTTTTTATTTTTGAAAGTAGTAAAACAGCTCCCTCCCCAAAAAAAGATTGCATAGTTCATTTTTTTCCCCAATGCCATTTCACAAAGATTCTTTTTAGCTCCGCATTGCATCATATGGTGCTTTAAATGGCATCATTAAAAGTACAAAAACTATTTGTCTTCTTACAGATATGATCTCGGCATTAGAAGAATATATAATCCACAGCACTCACCGCAATTTTCACATATTTGTTTAGCTTTAAAATCCAGCACATATAGGGGAGGTCAAACATAGACACGTTACAGCTGACGGCCGTTTCACGTCTACTGACACCTCATCAGAGCCCTTTGTGGCTGCAGAAAGTGGCGTCTAAGAAGAGGTGGTGCCGATTGCTTAATTAGATTGATCTTCATACAGATATATGGATGAAAAATAAAAAATTAAAGGATAAAAAAAGAAAATATAATGAAAAACCGAGCGTGGCTGGTCCCTAAGTTCCATCACCATCACAGGAGAGAATTTTTTCTCCTTTTAGAGCAGATTGGCCCATGCCCTATAGGCTTTTTTTTCACCTTCTTCTAGATCAGTGGTCTCAAACTGTGGCCCTCCAGCTGAAACTATAACTTCCATCATGCATTTATATAATCTATAACAGTGGGCAGGATGGGAGTTGTAGTTTCCCTACAGCCGAAGGCCGCAGTTTGAGACCACTGTTCTAGATCAATGGGGCGAAACACAATTCCTAAGTTTATCCACACCCCTTCCCTTCATCCATTTCTCCCATCATCTAGTAGAACATGATTGACGTGTCTTTTTTTACAGCATTAAGTAACTGGTTCATTTATAACTCATAGATCAATGTATTTTCCAGGCAGCTTCCAGGTACACACAATAGTCAATTGGTAAGAAGAAATTGCATGTTAATAGCCACCAAATAATGTAATGGTTTCTATACCCTTGAGTAGTTTTTGTTAAAAATGAACTACCGTGACCACTTCCAATCTATAGCCCCTGATTACTGGCTAGGCTGCTGTCCACACTGCATTGACAGGAATATTGATATGTTCCCAGACAGTAGCAACACTTAAACATGCCTTATTTTTAGGCATTTATACAGGGTGCAAGGGAAGAACATTAAAATATGACTATAGAATTAATAAAATAACATTGCTGGAGCTTTTTTTTTTCATAGCTAGAGTTGATGCGCTCTTCCTATTTATAAATAAATTGACAACGGGGCAGTAGCATTGCCTTGGTCAAAGGGATATGTCACTACCCAGTATGGCACTGTTAGGGTATGTTCACACGAGCAAATTTCGGCGCATTTCGCGTCGTATTTGCGCTCAAATACGAGCGAGATGCGCATCGAAATTACGGTAATCCATAGTTCTCATAGAGAACTATGGATTATGCTTCCTCTCCCCGCTCGTACAATACGATCATATTGTACGCTTGGGGAGATGAGTGACATGTCAAATACTTGCGGCAAATATGCGCCACGAGTAATGCATGTCAGTGGGGCCGGCGGGCGATCAGCGCGACTCCCAAATCACCCGGCGTAATTGCGGCTGTACTGTACGCGCCGCAATTATGCCGTGTGAACATAGCCTTAGGCTGATTGGACTGTGCTAAGGTCTGTTGGGATATCCCCCTGGTAACGCCCAATTGTCAATTTATTCATACATTTCTTGGAGGATTAACAGAGGAACAACACGGTGCAGTGCTCTAATAAAAGATACTCTGGAATTATTATTCCATGAGAAAGACAAGAATTTACTAAAACAGACATGTCAGGAAAGCTGGCAGCTCCTCTTTAACCGTAACCCTGTCATTTCATATGTAGTCAAGGCAGATTACCCTCTAATCTTCACACAAGATTACTATCTTTATTATGGTGCAATATTAGCCTCATATAAAACAATGAAGGCTGCAGCATTCCACCCTCAATTTTCTTATACAATGGAAATAAGTCTCTGTAAAAGAGCTTTTTCCTGATAGAAAGATACAATCGAAGCACGTTTTCCAAGATTTGCTCATCTTTAAAGACACTGGCAATTTATGGAACAATCACGGGATGGGCACCACGGTTTATTACTTTCTAAAAAATACAGAAATTACAGCTATAACAAAAAACATTGTTTAAGGTTTTCTAGGTTACGGACCACCATTCACTGACCTTGCTGGGATGGTGACCTCACTCCCTGCTGTGTCTTAGCAGCACAGGAGCTTGTTTACGTTTCTTACTGACAAGCTTTAACTCTTCAGAGCTCTGTATCCTTGTGTCCTGTTGTTAAAACCCCTTCATCACCAATGTCCCCTCACAGAGGCTCAGCTAGGAATAGCAGAGCTGAAAAATTAGTCATTGCTGTAGAACCACCCACAGCCTAAACAGGAAATTGGACCCTGCAGCTGGCTGTGAAGAGCAGGCTCTATATAAAAGCCTGATGAGAAAGCTTCTTTAACATTGAGAAAAAATATATGGAATCATCAACAAATAAATTCTAGATAATACTTTATTGCTTCTCCTTGGGCCTTTATGATGCCTGAATTATTTAAGGCATAGATTTCACTAATGATGAACTATATTCTAACGTATCAGATACCAAGGTTCTCATATAACGGTTGGCAGATCAGCTTTGCAGGATGAAGTCTTGTCATGGGCCTAAGTTTTTCCATTTCCATAATTGTTTTCTGGCCATGTCATTGAGTTGACAAGTATTTTTGACAAGGTTCATTATCATCCTGAAACATGACATCATCAAACCTATGTAATGAAATAAAAAAAGCCAAAATCCAAGATGTCTATGTCTACCTATGCATTGATTATTAAGTTAATGATTGCCATTTTCTGTGGTTCTTTACCTGACATACAGCCCAATATCATACATGAGAGAGGAAATGGGATAGTTTTCTTTAGGCGTCATCTTTATATGTTTCATTAGAATGGCATCAGATTGATGACTGAATATCACCTATCCCCCGGTCTGCATGCTCCATGATTGCTTCTCTTAACCTTGTTTTTAACTGGTTAGGTGTTAGTGCTTTTTCAATTGCCTTTTCTGTATGTAAATCTCATTTCTTTTTTTAAAACATATTTTATTAGGCACTTTATTCAAATAGATACCATCATACACAGTATATTGTACACAAAAATGAGCTTTGTCATATGGCAAGCACCAAAGTTTTCCAATTGTGTAAAACAATTATACGTTTATCACATTAAAGAAAGTATACTGAACCAACAATAATTGTCATTTGTTTTACTTATCGATACTTTCCTATTCAAGAACTGGAGTTTTATGTTACACAATAAGCTACTTACCCTAATTTATAAAAAACTAAAACATAACCAGCCAGGTCTACGTAACACTTGTGCCCCCCATCTAATGCAATCCATGTAAATCCCATTTCATTCAGCCGACTTCTTAGGCTATGTTCACACGGCTTTAAATGGGACATATTTCAGTAGGGAAAGATAAATGAAAACTATTACCAAATATATTGCTTTGTGATTTTGCTTTGGCCAGAAGATAAAGAAGATTTACTCTCCTCTTAGAATACACAAGTTTCTCTAGGTACCGTCCACCTCTCTCTGTTCTTTCTTATCTCTAATTGCTCCAAACTTCCATCAGTTAGTCACTTCCAACCATGAAGTGTCATGTATCTTTGGGTCAGTTAGGACTGACACCGTGGAATTCCGGGTATTGTGGATCCTCTGGGCCACTATGAGTGTAGATGGTAGGCTATAAGCGCTGGCATGCAGGACAAGGACACTGGGTACTGGCAGAGGTGACGGGTCACAGCAGGTGCATAACCATAGTCATGTAAGAGTCCCAAGCAGGTAATGGACTGGTATAATGTCAGGATAACAGCAGGAAATGTTATTTAAATGATAAATTTTTCATAATTCATTTATTATTGGGTTGAAAAAGCTTATTCTGCTTTTCTCTGTGTCAGTTAACAGCTAAAGACATATGCACACTGGCTGAAGACACATGTTTACTGGCTCATTAAGTTCAACACAATAAAGGGGTTGTAAAGCAGAAAATAAATAAATCAGAAAAGGAGCCAGGATAATTAAAAAAAAACAAAAAAAAAGTTATACTTATCTAAGTGTTCCCCACTGCTACTGCTTCAGAGCTCCTTGTGATCTGCGCCTATTCAGTTACAGGTCTTCATCCCCACACATATCTGCTCCATTCACTTACATGGACAGGGTGAAATAGGAGGTTCATTATTATTCTCGGTTTCAAAATATATTATAATAGCAGAACAGTATGAAAGCAATTATACACACTTGTTTAGTGTTAAATTTAAAAAATCAAAAAAAATATCTAAAGTTTATAATACCCCCTTTTGCCATTTTAGGGAAAAAAATAACAAAATGAATAAAAAATGTTACACATAATTGATAATGGCAGGTTTATTAAAATATAGCATCATTTTTGACGTACAGTGAAATCCAAAGAAAAAAAATTCCCAATGCCAAAATTGCAATGTAAACAAAAATTCCTCTGGGGCCAAAGCACAAGAACAAAATTAAAGGGGTTTTCCACCTAAAAAAAATACATATAAATTGAGCCAGGGTTGACAGAAAAAAGCAAAAAAATTATAATTAACCACGTGTCCCCCGCTGCTGCCGGTCCGGAGCTCCCCTGGATCCGTTTTCCTTCACTTTCTTGGTTCTCATCCCAACACACAGGAGAGGCTTGTGCTCCATTCACTTACAATGAGGTGCGAACCTTTCCTTTGTGTTGGGATGAGAACCCAGAAGTGAAGAGAAGCGGATCTGCAGGGAGCTTCAGTGCAGCAATGACAGGGGATTGATAGGTAAGTATCAGTTATTTTTCTTTTTTGCACACCCTGGCTCAATTTACAGTTATTTTTTTTTAAATGGATAATTCCTTTAAGTTGTACGTAATAAAGCAAGTCAATGGAGTGCGAGCCTCTCCTTGGTGTTTGGATAAGAATGAATCTGCAGTAAACTCCAGAACAGCAATGGCAGGGAACTGGGAGTTTGGTATCAGTTCTTTTTCGTTTTTGCCCACCTTGGATATATGTACATGTAATTTTTTTAAAGTGGACAATCCCTTTAAATTGTTCACTTAATTGTATGTAATAAAGCAAAGCAAAACTAGCAGCCATTTACTGATCATGGAATGCAAATGTGGAAGGTCTCATTTCATTGGGCTCGGGGTCTTCTTAATGGTAATCTTGTCACTCTGGAGATCATCACTTCCAACAGTTACTAGAAATCCCCATTGGATCCTGGACTCTTCTTCTAGATCCCAGGTTGACCTGCACTTTTATCTCTCTTCATTTACATTGCAGAAATGTAGCTATTAATTAAGTTTCAGTAACATTAACTTTTAACACTGGAAGAGCTTTGATGTCAGTGAAATTTCCTTATCTCAAATTAACAATGCTACGTTTATCTTTTAATTATGTGACTTGGTGCTAATTGTTTATTCTCTTATCATCATCAGGATTATTTTGCTCATATGAAATGTGTTACACATAGCTAAATAAGAGCGTAATGAGAGCGGTGTCAGGACAGATGCATTGCTACAGTGCAGCTGGAATCAATAGCTGCTATCTGTAATAACAGAGGATGCCTTCTCTTAAACACAAGAATATAGTGAAGCATATTGATCAGAAAATCTCATCATTGAGAATCTCCAGTCACAAAATGTCATCGATTTTGATGACGCAATGCCCCTATAAGAATCCATTACAGAAGAGGTATGAGATTAAAAGTGTAAGAAAAACTTCTCCAATCTAGATATGCAGTTTAGTCTCTGAACTGTCATCCCAGTCACAGCCAAGGGTGGAAGTATGTTTGGAAAGAAAAGGCAAACCCTTCTTTTTGATGTCATTGAGCAATTTTTAAGTTATTTGTCTTAAAGGGGTTGTCTCATCTCAAAGTTTCATTGGATGCATGTATGAAGTAATGCTGCTTTGCTCTGTCACTTCCTGGTCAAGCTGTCTGTAATTAGCATATGAGCTCCGTGTATTCAGACCTCTGCTAATTAGATAAATCTCATGCTGTCAGGACCAAGGAAGCTTCTGAGTTAAAGTAAACAGCAGTAATTAGTGGCTTTTGTCTGAAAGATCAGATAACAAACAAGCTCTCACTGTCCGAAGTTGTGAGATGCCCATACCTGTGTGATGATGTCACTCCCTGCTATCAGATAGAGCAAACAGCAAGGTGGGGGGGGGGGGGAAGTACACAGGTCGGTCACTCGGGGAATCAGAGAGCACACAGAAGGTATAAAATCACTTGTAGCTCCTTGACAAAAAAAGTTAACAACGCAATATATTTGGAAAACACCTTCATTTAGTGTTCCCAACATGTTGAAAGCTAATCTTTGTAGCAAGAAAAACCCTTTAAAGGGATTCTATCACTATATATTTTTAAAAATGTAAGCCAGATGCTGATACATTTTCATTTAGCTGTTTTAATTTTCTCATTGTAGCTTTTTATTTCTATATAGGAATATGGGGGTGGACATTTCGCCTGAGCTGCTTTTAACAGCATTTAGATAGATGCTTTACAGCTGCTTCATGGACATAGGAGCCTGTGAACAGGAGCAGGCTCATTGACTTCTATAGGAGAGTTTTCTAGGCATGCTCTGTGACCTGAGAAGAAAACACTGTGAAGGTAGGGGAAGAGAGTAAGCAGTGACTATCTCCTGTCGTAAATGATGGATCCTGTGTTATCTATACACATTGGTTTCACCTCAGTGTAATTCTGCCTGTTCTGATAATGAGGAGACTGCTGGAAAGTTTTCTGTACAGAATAAAAAGACTATTACTATGCCTAGTGGCCAAAGTAAAAACTGCATTATTTTGGGAGTTTGTAAAAATATTGATAGTTATATAAAAAGTGTAAAAGAAAAAAAACGTGTTCACCATTTGCTGCTGCTTTGGAGCTCCCTGAGATCCGCTTCTTGTCACTCCCGGCTTCATCCCAACACTTAGGAGTGCCTCATGCTCCATTCACTCACTATGAAGTGCAAACCGCTCCTATGTGCTTGGGCTACTGAGAAGTGTGTTGAAAGTAAAAAGGATCGGCCCCAGGGAGCTCTGGAGCTACAGCACTGGGAGCCTGGGTGGGAAGTAAACATTTTTTTCAGTTTTATTCCACTCTTAACCCATTTAAGTGTAAATTTATTCCACTACACAACCCTATTAAGACCTTATGGCTAATACTTGCTATTCCACTCTTAGTCAAAGCTGTGACCATGTAAAAGGCACCACTCTGCTTTGGAGGACCATGGAAATTAGTAGGAATCTACTTATTTCAGTGGACACTGTATAATAGTCCTTAACATTGAAGTAGCAGCAAATATCCGGAGCTTGTCACCCCAGGACCTGACTTTTAAAAAGGAGTTTTAGACTGGGCCTCTTTGAAATCAGTCATTTCTCCTAGACAATGTTGGCCAGATATCTACTGAGTGGCTTTAGGATATCTGGTAGGGCACTATATTGGAAAATCATAAAAGGGATAAGACAGTTTTGGGGGTTATTTCCTATTTTATTGAAGATCGTTGATTGGTGCAGCTCTCAAGACTATGGCTGTAATCACACATTACATACAGTGGATTGTAATGGATTCTCTTGTGGTGCTTGGCCAAGTTTGTGGGAGTAAAAGCCCAAGCAGCTTGAAATGCAGAAGTGAGAGAACTGCGGACCTATCAAACCTTTCAACCTAATATGGAATGTATTCAAAGATGCTGGGTCTACTACACTTTTTGTTTTGTTCCCTATGGTCCTCATGCAAGACTGGGACAAGGTATTCTAGTGTCCTAGGCAAATAAGGCACATAGCACCCCCTAATGGAAAATTCAGCCCCATCCATGCCTCCTTGCGCCCCCTTTCTGCCTGGGATGAAGTGGTACCCTAGGCTATCGCCTACCTTGATCTACCTGTCGTCTCGGCCCTAGCCTCTTGCATGAAAATTGTCTTGGTGTAAAACTTTCTTTGTTGCACATAACAACCAATCAGAGCTCCCATTTCATTTTTTTAGAGCACTATATGAAGCGAAAGCTGTGCATTGATTGTTGCTGTAGGCAACAAAGACAGTCTTAGACCTAGACAGTTTTCATACATGAGGACCTATATTTGCAAGACGCACCCTTTCATATTTGAATGAACTTTGTTGAGAACTTTTCAACAGAAATAATTTTAAAAATACTTTTTTCTCGTATATTTTTATCCTCTAATCATTACTGTTTTGTATGAAACTGTCAAGTGCCTGCTATACTGTATGACTGCACCTGCTCATTTATCAGGGCAATTGCAAAGGTTAAGTGATCTATAGCAAGTATCATATCACATTTTTTTCAAAGACCTTTGAAGTACCAGAGCTTTCCTATTTTGCTATCATTCTAGTTTTGCATTTCGTATCTGACTGCAACACCTTTTTCCCATATTTTAACTAAGGAGAGGATCATTGCTGTTGTTCCATGTTCAGTTTGACACTGATTCAATCAAGCTTCTGAAAAAATATGAATTTGGGGCATTTCAAATTTTTTCTTTAACCTCTATTCCTGACACCATCAGACCAGGAACGCTGTGGAATGTTAGATTTACCTAAAAACCTAACAACAACCCAAATTTAGAGTTAGAGTGACATTCAATATTTTGGTAATTTTCACCTACAGTGGGGAAAAAAATTATTTAGTCAGCCACCAATTGTGCAAGTTCTCCCACTTAAAAAGATGAGAGAGGCCTGTAATGGACATCATAGGTCGACCTCAACTATGAGAGACAAAATGAAACAGAGACAGAAAATCACATTGTCTGATTTGGAAATAAATTATTTCCAAATCAGGTTGGTCAATAACAAAAGTTCATCTCAATACTTTGTTCTATATCCTTTATTGGCAATGACAGAGGTCAAACATTTTCTGTAAGTCTTCATCAGGTCGGCACAAACTGTTACTGGTATGTTGCCCCATTCCTCCATGCAGGTCTCCTCTAGAGCAGTGATGTTTTGGGGCTGTCGCTGGGCAACACGGACTTTCAACTCCCTCCAAAGGTTTTCTATGAGGTTGAGATCTGGAGACTGGCTAGGCCACTCCAGGATCTTGAAATGTTTCTTATGAAGCCACTCTTTTGTTGCCCTGGCGGTGTGCTTGGGATCATTGTCATACTGAAAGACCCAGCCACGTTTCATCTTCAATGCCCTTGCTGATGGAAGGAGGTTTGCACTCAAAATCTCACAATACATGACCTCATTCATTCTTTCATGTATGTGGATCAGTCATCCTGGTTCTTTTGCAGAGAAACAGCCCCAAAGCATGATGTTGCCACCCCCATGCTTCACAGTAGGTATGGTGTTCTTTGGATGCAACTCGGCATTCTCTCTCCTCCAAACAAGACGGGTTGTGTTTCTACCAAATAGTTATACTTTGGTTTCATCTGACCATATGACATTCTCCCAATACTCCTCTGGATCATCCAAATGCTCTCTCGCAAGCTTCAGACAGGCCCGGACATGTACTGGCTTAAGCAGAGGGACACGTCTGGCACTGCAGGATCTGAGTCCCTGGCGGCGTAGTGTGTTACTGATGGTAGCCTTTGTTACATTGGTCCCAGCTCTCTGCAGGTCATTCACTAGGTCATTCACTTGGTCCCCCCGTGTGATTCTGCTTGATGCAGGGCTACAATTTTGTTTCTGGTGTCCTTCTGCAGCTCTTTGGTCTTCACCATAGTGGAGTTTGGAGTGTGACTGTTTGAGGTTGTGGACAGGTGTCTTTTATACTGATAACAAGTTCAAACAGGAGCCATTACTACAGGTAATGAGTGGAGGACAGAGGAGCCTCTTAAAGAAGAAGTTACAGGTCTGTGAGAGCCAGAAATCTTGTTTGTTTGGAGGTGACCAAATGCTTATTTTCCACCATAATTTGCAAATAAATTCTTTTTAAATCAGACATTGTGATTTTCTGGATTTGTTTTCTCATTTTGTCTCTCATAGTTGAGGTCGACCTAGAATGTCAATTACAGGCCTCTCATCTTTTTAAGTGGGAGAACTTGCACAATTGGTGGCTGACTAGATACTTTTTTTCCCCACTGTACATTTGATTCAGGCCAAACTGGATCAAATTGCTTAAATTCAGGTTGCATCTAAAGCGCAACACTAAGGGCCACATGTATGAAACGATTTTGGTTTGGTTTTGAAGTAGCAGCAAATATCCCGAGCTGTCATCCCAGGACCTGACTTTTAAAAAGGAGTTGTGTAGACTGGGCCTCTTTGAAATCAGTCGTTTCTCCTAGACAATGTTGGCCAGATATCTACTGAGTGGCTTTCAGGATATCTGGTAGGGCACTATATTTGAAAATCATATAAGGGATAAGACCGTTTTGGGGGTTATTTCCTATTTTATTGAAGATTGTTGATTGCTGCAGCTCTCCAGACTATGGCTGTCATAGAAACCTATGCGAAAAAAAGTGTGTTTTAGACCAAAACCGTTTCATACATGTGGCCCTAAATATCATGTTTTAGAGTAGTTTCTTCAAGTTTTAGCCTTGTTCTAGTGCACTTCAGCTAGAGCAATTATTCAACATTATCCCCCAGATCAATATTATGAAGGCTTAAATGGTGAATAAACAATTGTTTTTTACAGTAGAAAGACACATTATTCATATTAGTTAAAAAAACGGCAGTGGGAGGTTTTAGTGTCTGTCATTGTAGTAAAAAGCAGCAACCATTAGTCATTTTAATTAGAGGCATTAAAAGAACAAAGAGCGGTTTATGACTTAGTAAAAAAAAGTCAAGGTTAGTAAAAAGCAGTAATCACACGGCAGTAAATAAATACCGACAGAAGCATTATCACACCGGTGATCTATAGACCCGGTAATAGAACAGAGAAGACTGCAGAAAAAGACCACATGGTCCATCTAGTCTCCCTTATAGTGATGTGAAGGCTCCTATTTGTTGTAGATATTTTTAGATTTTTTTTTATTGTTACGGGAGTGTTTTTACCCTGTACTAAAATCAACAAGAAATATCCTTAGACAGATGTGAATTGAGAATTGTAACAAAATTCTTCAGGAAGACTTAATAGTATCGTGGTATATATTCCATTTCATAAAGAAATCCAAATAGAGGGGAAAGGTTTGCTCAGGTGTGAGACCGGCCAATTCTAGAGCTCACCCAATGTTTCTAAAAATGGCTGGAGTCATGTAAGAAGTACAAAAAAAATGGTATCATCCCAGTCATCATCCATGTTTTAAATAACCCACCTATGTATTAATGACCAAGGACCTCAGCTGCTTCTTGGACTCAGCCCAGGGATTGTTGACATTAAGGAACTACAGGATTAAATGTTAGCTCCAATCTTTTATATTCATGTTTGCTATGTTGAGGTTGGTGAAAATATCTGTTGGAACTTGCAGGTCATATTGTCAGGTAAGGAGCCTCCTACAAGGAGATATGACATAGTCTAGAATTATGTTCTGTAACAGTGTCCTCTTGAACATAATTAGCTGTCTTATTGTTACCTGGGAGAGGTTAAGGAAATCTTCGGGAACCCTTTAAAGGGAATTTGTTGGCAATTTTTCTTTACTAAATTAATACAAGATAGTGACACATAGGGCCACATGTATGAAAACTGTTTAGGTCTAAAACTCACTTGTTTGCCCATATGTTACTATGGACAAAAAACTGAGTTTTAGACCTAAACAGTTTTCATACTTATGACCCATATTCTTTTCTTCTTAGCCATTTTTTCTGATTGTAGTTTTTTTTTAAATTTTGTTGTCTGTAGATGCAGCTTCATGGACCTAGGAGTCTGTGAACAGGAGCAAGCCCATTGACTTCTGTCAGAGTTTTCTGGGCATGCTCTGTGACCTGTGCAGAGAGGGTGAGCTCTGACTATCTCCTATTGTGACTGGTGGATCCTATACACATTGGTGTCTCCTTTCAGTGTAACCCTTCTTGTGCTGATAATGAGGAAAATACTGAAAATATTTCTCTACAGAACAGGAAGTGTCAGACTTTTATTTGGCCTAGTGGCCAAAGTGACAACTGCAGTACTTTAAACAATATTGAAAGTGATATGGAAAATTAAAAAAAATAACCAAATACTTAAAAAAATAAAAGCACAAATTAAACAATAGGTCATTTTCTGATGACATATTCCCTATAAGATTTCATACCAAGAGGAACACCGTGTCAGAAAAAGGAGATACAACCAAAAATGTAGTTCTTTCCAAATGTACATATAACCTCAACATTAACCACTTGGTGCCACTGAATACCGAACCTTTCAAATTTTTGGACAATTAAAGGGGTTGTCTCACTACATTGATTCATCTCACCTCAATCCTGTTTTCTTGGGTTCATTTTGAATTCAGGGGTGTGTTTTCTGGCTTCTACTAGGCTGCAGTAGAAGCCAGGTCTGTAGCTATAGCAACCAGTGCTGGCAGCCTATCAAGATAGGTCAAACAGGTCTGTAGCTATAGCGACCTGAGGAGCTGATGCAGCCCATACAAGAGGGATATAGGGAATAGGTAGGACACTGTTAATGAACACATATTGCAAAGTAACTTGTTTTTGCAAGATCTTTAACATAAAAAGCAATCCTTGTAGTGAGACAACCCCTTTAAATAAGAAGAAATCATAGTTAAACCTGCTGCATATCCACCGAGCCAATAGATTAAAATCCTATTTTATTCCAAAAAATCATTAAAAAAGATTTTGTATACTATATACAACCAATGTATGATGGAGCAAAGTCTCATGTAAATGGCATAAGTGCCCACTGCTGACGTTTTTTGGATTAAATCCTTAGTCGTAGCTAGAGCCGTCTTAGCAGCATTGTGGGCCCCTGGGCAGAGCTGTGAACTGGGCCCCCCAACCAACGCAGAATACAGATGACACATCACTTATACCACAAAGTAAACACCATAAAAACAAACACCGCAAGCACGGTGCAAGTAATTTTTTTCACATTTCACCCCACTTTTTTTCAGATTCCCAGCACATTACATGATGCGTTCATGGCACCATTAAAACGAACATCTTGTCACACAAAAAACAAGCCCTCATGTGTCTATGTAGATAAAATAAAAAACACTCTTTATGCAGAATTGACATACACCAACCAGGGCCGTATTTACGCTCAGGCTGCTCTGAGCTTGAAAACGCCCTCAACTAAAGAGATTCACACAACGTATTAAGTAATGTGGGCCTAGATACGCAGGGACAGCAGATGGCGTACAAGTGGATTGGCTTAGATACACAGGAAAAGCAGATGGCGTACAATGGATTGGCTTAGATACGCAGGGCCAGCAGATGGCGTACAATGGATTGGCTTAGATACGCAGGGACAGCAGATGGCGTACACTGGTTTGGCTTAGATACGCAGGGCCAGCAGATGGCGTACACTGGTTTGGCTTAGATACGCAGGGCCAGCAGATGTCGCACAATGGATTGGCTTAGATACGCAGGGACAGCAGATGGCGTACAATGGATTGGCTTAGATACCTAGGCCGCAGATGGCGTACAATGGATTGGCTTAGATCGCAGGGACAGTCCATGGCATACACTGGTTTGGCTTCAGAACCAGGGCCCTAACAGATGGCATACACCCCCCCCCACATCCTAACACCACATCTCCCCACATACTCCTAACACCACACACCTCCCCCCACAAACACCAACACCTCCCCCCACCCCAACACCTCCCCCACACCACTAACACCCCCCACAACTCTCCCCACCCCTAACACCCCCCCAACACCTCCCCCCACCCCTAACACCCCCCACACCTCTACCACTCCCTCCAACACCTCCCCTCACCCCTAACACCCCCCAACACCTCCCTCCACCCTCAATCACTCACTGGTCCTGAAGTCCAGAGAGCAGGGGACCGGGCATTCTTCACCTGCCGATGGTGTGAGAGTACAGGGAGGGGCAGCTCTGCTCTCTGTGTCCCCCGAAGTTTTTGGCTCTTCAGTGGCGCGCACTGACGAGAGGGAGGTGAGGGGGGGGGGGGGGAGAGAGGGAGTGGCAGGGGTGTATGCAGGAGCGCAGAGCTTCGCTGCAGACTGGCCACTGCTTCAACTCCTCTGCCGTGCTTTCCCTGCCTGCGCTGTGAGGAGTAAAGCGCAGGCAGGGCACAGGAATAGCAGGGGCCGCATCAGGCATCGCTATAGCCTGGCCCCTGCTCTGACTGCCGCGCACATCCCTGTGTGTGTTCACTGCCGTCTCTTCCATTGTGCAGGGTAGGCAGCTGCCCGAGAGGGCCCCCTGAGCTCGTGGGGCCCCCGGGCTAGTGCCTACCTGGCCCAATGGAAGAGACGGCCCTGGTCGTAGCTATGTTAGCTTGGCATTAGCTGTACCACGCTCTATCCTGCTGGCTGGACAATTAAGAATAAGGTGAGCGGACTATGTTTTTCTTACTTAATTAAATAAAGAGACTTATGGTTTGTAGGTTGAAAGGTCCATTCATTTCTGTATATCTAGACGCATGAGTAATTTTAATTTACCCAAAAAGCATCTGAATATTGACATTTTTAAGATCCCAGTTGCACCAAATCATGAAAAACATATGTAGCAAAGATTAATTTGACAGATAACGTGCCAGAATGTCACAGGAAAGAATGTTCTCTCACCTGTTTCTATGCTTTTCTATGGCTCTTGTTGTGATCTAGTAACAGATAAACTGAGCAGCATGTAAAGTAGAGGTTTATAAACCATAGTGAACGGCTACAGAGCTCTAAAGGGTTAAAGTTTTTCAGTAAGTAATGTAAAAAAGCTCTGGTGCTGCTGATAACACACAGCAGGAAGTGAGGTCACCATCCCAGCAACTAAGAGAGGGGACCAGTAACCTGGGAAAGCTTGTGTGCAAAAGCAGGAGATAAGAAATGCTCTAACTCTGGAAGGAAGCAAAATAAGAACAGCAATGTTTTTGGTAACAGTCTTTATTTACTTTTACCTACATGTTTACAACTAATTATTGAAATGGGAATAAACCTTTAATAAAAAATTGAATTTTGAACTTCCATTTGCATCCGTTAAAGCCGTTTTTGGCCTTAGATCTGTTCTATCAGTTTCAAATGAGAAGCCAAATACAGATGCGAACCAGGTCTTACTTTCTTGTGTTTCTCGTATGTGTCAGAAGAGTGGTGTTAGAACTGGGACAAGATATTCTGGTGCTTTAGGCAAATAAGGCATGAAGTGCCCCTCCCCAATGGAAAATTCAGCCAAATCCAAACCTCCTTGTGCCTCCTTCCTGTCTTGGATGAAGTATTGCTCTAGGTGGTCGCCTACCTTCACCTTACCATCATCCCAGTCCTTGGTGCTGTTTGGTGGGAAGGATTCAGCACCATATCTGCTATCCCCTGGTCATTGGATCAATAGAAAAGTAGACTTAGGCTTGTTTGGTGGGAAGAATAAAGCACTATAGCTGCTATCTGCCAAATTAAGATGTGAACCAGACCTAACCTTCTTGTGTTGCTCATATGTGTTAGAAGAGTGGTGTCAAAACTGGGACACGGTATCCTGGTGCCCTAGGTAAATAAGGTATGAAGTGCCCCTCCCCAATGAAGTATTCAGCCAAATCCATACCTCCTTGCGCCTCCTTTCTGTCTTAGATAATATAGTACCCTAGGTGGTCACCTTACCATTGTCGCGGCCCTGGGTGCTGTTTGTTGGGAAGGATTCAGCACCATATCTGCTATCCCCTCGTCATTGGATCTATGGAAACATAGACTTAGGCTTGTTTGGTGGGAAGCATTCAGAACCATATCTGATATTCCCTCGTCATTGCATCTATGGAAATGTAGACTTAGGCCTCTTTGGTGGGAAGGATTCAGCACCATATCTGCTATCCCCTCGTCATTGGATCTATGGAAACATAGACTTAGGCTTGTTTGGTGGGAAGCATTCAGAACCATATCTGTTTTCCTCTCGTCATTGCATCTATGGAAATGTAGACTTAGGCTTGTTTGGTGGGAAGGATTCAGCACCATATCTGCTATTCCCTCGTCATTGCATCTATGGAAATGTAGACTCTGGAAAGGACAAAAGACAGGTCATGAGAGTGTCAGGGAAAAACAAATTCCGTGGAGTTTTCTTTCCACTTTTTTTCTGTAAGACATGATTTCCCTTCTATTTCAACATGAGCATCCACTATCTGCTAATTGAATAGATTGTTATCGTCTTAGCAGGAAACGCTGATTGTGTTGCCATGGAAACCCCACGTTCCTTCGGAAGACAGGCCGGGGGTGGGAATGGAGTGGGCGACCTTGAGAAACATTAAACAAGAGAAAAAAAAATTCCGATAGAGGAAGAAACAGGTGGGAATTTGTGACACCAAGATATTGTGATGCAGGAGGGCAGATGAATGTGTGTGTCTGTGAGGGGGAGGAAATGTAAGACCATGCTCGAAGCGTCCTCTGACGTCAGAAGGGAATCCCAGCAACAGGACACAGCATTAGGCTCTTAGTTTAAGCTCCAGTATCCTTCTATTTTTGGCATTGCTGTGAGATCACTGCTCATGTCAACTTGCCTGTTCAGATTGTAACACCAGTTGATTATGTTTGACTGCACCGGTGTCGCTCCCTGTGAGACATCAGGCGGCGGTAGGACTAATGGGGCACGTGTGAGGTCCTCTGTAATTTAGGGCATTTATAGGACTTATCCTAACATTGTTGGTTGAATTTATTGCTTTCTTAATGGTCATTACTTTTCTTTTGGGAGCCAAGTGTCATATTGTTTTAGCAATCACACTAATTGATGGCAAATAGCAAAGAAAGGAAAGCGGTTACAAGGTCGCGTCCGAGCTGACCTCTGCTCACATGGAGGCATGGGGTAGAGAAAGGGCACTTCTGGGTGACTGGAAGCTTTTGCAGCCCTTATTTTGCTTTTATGCATCTAATAAAAGAGAAAAAGATATTTAAAAAGAGAAACATGGTAAAAGGACTTGCTTAAAAAAAACAAAACATCCTATCACTTTGTGTAAGCAGCTGCGGCCAGGATCACATCTGCATCACAGGTTCTATTTGGAGCCTTCGTCGCAGAGGTGGAACCAGGTCCCTTCCACAACAGATACCAACGGTGCCCGACAGAACCCATTAACTACATTGTGGTCTGTTGGGTTTCCTTCTGATGTCCATTATTTTATGGAAAAAATCTGCGACTCAGATCAGAAGCTTCATGGCAGATGTGAACCAGGCCAAATATCAGACTAGCAAGGGCAGGATGATGGATAGGTGAAGGCAGGCAACTGCCTAGGGCTTCACTCCATCCTAAACAGGAGAGGGGCGCAAATAGGTATGGAGTGGGCTGAATTTTTGTATACAAGGAATAAAGAAAACGCTCACCAGAAACTCTTCTTGGAATAGCAGTCCGCACCCTCCTTATTAAGCACAGTGTCCATGGAATGAGCAGCCAGCTGTAGCAGCTGCAGATACAATGAACAAATATTGAAAGGTCTTCTAGCACTTGCGCAAGGAGGAATCAAAAAGTTTAAAGTAAAACGTACATTTTATTGAAAAAGTTTAAAAAACACACTTTAAAATAAATTGCATGTCTACGCGTTTCGAGCCAATATGCTTTGGATCTTGTTATGATTACGAGCCAAAGCATATTGGCTCGAAACGAGTAGGCAAGCGATTGATTTTAAAGTGTGTTTTTTAAACATTTTCAATAAAATGTGCGTTTTACTTTAAACTTTTGGATTCCTCCCTGCGCAAGTGCTGGAAAACCTTTCAATATTTGTTCACTGGGCTGAATTTTACATTGGGAGGAGAGGGGTGGGGCACTAAATGCCTTATTTGTCTAGGGCACCAGAATACCTTGTCTCAGCCCTGCAGACTACCATACCTCCTAGGTTTCCTTCTTTTGAAGGAACAGTCCTTACTTGTTCCTTTGTCCGTATTTAAATGTCCCTCTTTTTGCTCTGTCAAAAACATTTGCAGTAATTAAATTAATTTATTCCTACAGAAAGTGTATCACTGCTTTCTTAATTCTTGTTACACATCATTACGCATAATATCATGGTTTCATCTAATTTGTTCCTTGACAGTTCTGTATTCAAATAATAGTTGCTGCAAAAGACTGCGTATATGGAAAATGTATGGAAATACATGAAAAAGTGGTTGTGTGGCGTGGACTATTATTATTTTTTTATATAATGTTGTTATATTCTACAGGGCTCTACAGAGATAGTCATTATTCACATACGCTTATGAGTTACCTGGAGAAACCGGAGTAACTAGAAGAAAGCCAGACAAGCACAGGAGAACATATACACTTGATGGGATTTGAACCCAGGTCCCCAGGGAACAGAGCTACAGACTGAGCCACCATGCCGCACGCAAGGCTTTGTTTGTAATTAGTATTTGTGAAGAAAAGACAAATAGGTCTGAACAAGAAGTGTTGAAACATAATCGTAGAATTTTTAAGGGTGGATTTGCACGGCGTATAGTAGAGTGTACGCGCAGCCATACGCTTGCTGTGGGAGTTAAGCACTGGCCAGCAGCACTCTAGCCCGGCCCCCATTCACCCTCCCTATCTCCGGGGCGTCAGCACCGGAAAGCAGTGACATGTCACTTCTTTTGACGGCCACACAGTACGCGCCAGAGAATACGTTGTTATATCATAGCACTCAATGAATGCTATGATTTTACTGTATTTGCAGGACATACTTCGGGCACATTGCACCAGCAAATGTGGTGTGTAAACATTTCCTAATAAATATTTAAATAATTGAAAATATTTGCTAATCTGCTGAAGCTCCTCCTTCCAGATTTCCTGCTGAAGCTCCTCCGTACAGAGTTCCTGCTCTGCCAACCCACTCTTCACCTACCACCAGTCAGCTGAGGACCCTGGTGCAAGGACAACATATGGGGCCCTTGAATTCAGTAGCCTAAACATATTAATACATTTATGTATTTATTTATATTTCTTTATTTTCATAAAATCATATGTTTTCAGAATTTTGGGTGATTTTTCTTAAACTTTTCCATGCCATTAATGAGCAACATAGGGGTCAGGTCTAGCAATAATGAATAACAAGTGCTATATTTTTAAAAATCAAAATAATATGTCGGAGTTTGTATGTTTTCTGAGTATTTGCGTGGATTTCCTCCAGGTACTCTGGATTCACCCATGTTACTAAAAGGTTAGTCTGAAATTAAGTTTGTGAGGCCCAATAAAGACAGGGACCAATTTGAATAATGATGATAATGACAACCTATGTACAGCGCTACATAAATGAATAACAATATATATTTTTTAAAATAATCTCAAAATAATAGTCTGGCACTTCCTGTTCTGTAGAGAAAACTTTTTGTCAGCAGTCTACTCCGTATCCTCTAAGGCAGGACTGCAATAAAAAGTGACACCGACATATGGTAAGATGATCGCTTCACCATAATCAATAGTATTGTAAAACAAATAAAAAAATTTAAATAAAAAAAAAAAATAATAGAAACAGCTGAGAAGAATATGAGTCTTATAACAGGCAGTCCTCGACTTACACCGCTTCAACTTACATCTGTCCCCTAGTTACGAACAGAGACTTATGGGGCATGCTGGCACTTGTAGTTCCATGTTCCACAGCAGCACATGAGGTGATAATGAGGTGAAATCTTCATAACATGGGCACAGACAGAAGAACAAATGTAAAAACCCTTCCCTGCACTATCCAAAATGAAAAAAGAAACCTTTTGTGCTGTATTTAATAAATATACCTGTTCTGACTTATATACAAATTCAACTTAAGAACAAACCTACAGTCCCTATCCTGTACGTAACCTGGGGACTGCCTGTACATGGTTTAATTAGTAAAAAAATGAAAATATATTGATAGGTGATTCTCTTAAGGATGCCAGGGTCCCTGTTACCTATTAAACCCCTGTTTGGTCATCCCTGACGAATATTGTTAGTACTTAGAAACCTCTGCTCCATTGTAGCTGCTGCTTTACATTTTGACTGGGATGCAAGGTGATTTAGTTGAAACAGAGCAAAATCTTTTTGTATTTTAGATACATTGGAGCAACAAAAAGTGCCTGCAAATGTGTCCATATTCATCAATGTGCTTAGTAATTCAGCTGCTCAAAGGCTGTATACACCATAAGAACAGCAAACAAAAGCAAGTTTCCGAAGTGATCAGTGCAATGCAACACCACAGGACCTAAAGCAACTCCTGCATGTTCCTGAGCTGTAGTGGAGAAGTTGGCAAAGGAAAGCACCTGTCTACTAGCTATTGGCTGAAGTGGCACCGTTATGCTCTGCTCACCCAATGCATTCACTTGGGGCATAACTTTAGTTGTAAATAGAGATCCCTGCTCCATTTTCAGTATTTCTCTATCCCCTTAAAGGGAACCTGTCCCATACTTTTTGCCTCCCTTGCTGAGTGCACACAAGCCAGTGTCAGACACAGCGCTGGAAACAGCAGGTCTGACACTAGCTTGTGCTGTCCTCAGCGAGGGGGGCAAAAAGTATGTGACAGGTTCTCGTTAAGCACCCGGCCTGAAAAGGCCTTAATGACCAGCTACTTTTTCAGTTTTTGCCTCCCTGTATTTTAGCAGTCATAACTTTTTTATTTCTTCAGTGACACAGTTGTATGAGGTCTTGTTTTATGCAGAAAACGTTTTCTTTTTTCCTTTTTAGGGGCGTAGTATGCGGATACATATGAATTACTGTGTCATTTTTATAAAAAAAATATAGAAAAAAGTTTTGGTTTTTTTCCTGCATTTTCTTATGTCATTCACTTCACACTAAATAGCCTTTCAAATTATTACTACAGGTTATTACGTTCATATGTAATATATATGCACAATAATTTCTTTTATTAAATTTATTTATTTATTTATTTTCATTTTATTATTTATTTTGTTTTCACACTTCTTTATGGTTTTTTTTACACCTAATAATGCAGGAGTATGCTAATACATTATTAACTGCTTTAATAAGACAAAGGCTACTGTTAGGTCAACACACAGTGTGCCCAAGGGTATGTGCACACAGTGTATTGTGATGTTCACAGATACGTGCTCCAATACGCTTGCTGCGGAAACTTCGTGCTGGCCAGTGCATACTTTCAACAGCGCAGTGGTCCTGCCTCCTATTCAGTTTTGTATTCTGCGGCGCATAAATGCCCGAAAGAAGTGACATGTACACATTGGGAAATACTCTGGTTTTACATAGCACTTAAAGGGAACCTGTCACATAGGTTATGCCACCCTTTAAAGGGCAGACAACCAGTGTCAGACCCGCTGTTCCCGCACTGTGCCCCCTTTTTTGTAAGACAGCGTTTTAGAGCATTTATCCTAAATCTTTTCATTGTAGATGTTGCTCCCCCCACCAAAGGGGTTCTCCGCCCCCTGACAGTTATTCACATGTTTCACCTATTCAAAGTAAAAGGTTTGTCAGTTTAGGTGGGGGGTATTCAAGGGGCGAGGTTTGAAAAAAAACTAACACTTGAAAGGGGCCCTTGGAATGAATTTCTGCTGAAAATGCAATTTTGGGGGTAAATACACGAAAAAGCACATCTTTCAGAATAAGGGGCACACACTGGAAAAAAGCGGTTTTACCCACCCTGTTTGTCCTCCTCGGGGGCAAAAACAATTTACAGGTTCTCTTTAATGAGTGCATGATTTAACCCATTTGTGGGGCGTACTTTGTGCAAGTTTTACCAGAAATGCCATTGAAAAATACCCAAAAAGAGACTTTTCTATATAGACAGCTCTGGGGATAACAGACATTACCCAGACTCCATCAGGCACTGAGAAACCCGGTGACAACATTAGGTACTGGGAGCTGCAAACTGCCCCTGAAAGGGGCGTTTTTTTGGGGTGCTGCCGGGCAGGAAAAGTATTTTCCCCCAGTCAAAAGACAGTGGACAGTGGTTAAGGGGTAAGCTTGTTGGTCCAAATGCATAAAGAAGCAGCTACAATGGACCTGTACTTGTGTACAGCCTCAGTCAATAGCTGCAGGGCATTTAGTGATGTCAAATTAGGGCACATAGTTTTTGCAATATTTCCACACAACCCGTAAACAGGTGCAGATTTTTATTTTTAACCCTTTTTGATGCTAAATAAGGGCCGTTTGGGGCCCTTTTGAATGTTTTTTCAGCAAATGCTTGAATTCCCTGAAAAATAACCTCTGCAATGTTGCGACCCCGTCATTTTCCCCTTAAAATGCACTACTGTCTGTCAGCTGGGTGTTATAAATTAGGGGTGTGTCCACATTGTCCAATCTGTGCTGCAAACTGGAATGGTAACACCCATCTGACTGATTCAGTAATGAATTTCTAGGAGGAATAACCCGAGGGAAAAAGTACAAAAATAGAGAAAAAAGAAAGAGGCTCCGGGATTGTGATTTCTCAGCGAACCAAGATTTTTCTAACACAGGCAAAATCAGGGGAAATCCCGTTTTTTTAAGAACCTTTAAATTTAAGAGCACCTTGGAAAAAAAATTTTTGTTTTTTTTCTAGTGCAAACTAAAAAAGCAAACCAAAAATTATTTTTTGGTTGACCTCTTTGCCTTCTTGTCTAAATGCAAAAAAGCAGCTACAATAGAGAAACAAGCTCTCGGTGCTAATATTACTACATGCAAAGTGTATGTAGAGTGCCATCAGAGGAGGACGTTTACGATGAGAAGCTTCAGCCTGAGAACTGAGTGATGTCGAAGAAGGGGAATCATTTTTGGCAACATATCCTAGTAACATGCAGCTATATCGTTACTCTGTGGTGATAAAGGTGTTTTCACATCTCAGGCGTTCCTGACACATTGATAGGCTATGCCCTTTTTTCATGAAGGTGTGGGGCCCCCCTGCTCAGCTGTTCTGGTTTCTCCCCCTTACAAACCCAAAGGGGGAGCTTTAAAGGGGGTTCACACCCGGGTTAAATTTTTTGGGACCGGGTTCACCCCTATTCGTGCCGTTTCTGCGCTCCCAATTTCGGCTGGAATCCGTCCCAAACCTTTCGGTTTAAACCACGTTTTTATAGAGAACTATGGATTTTCCCTCTCTCCTCACCCCCGGCGGAAAACCGCCGGGCGGGTTTAAAAAATGACATGTTCATTATCCCAGAAGGATACCGGGGACTGGGGTAATGCATGGTCCCATGAGGCCCGGGGAGGCAGCGCCCCCCCCGCGCCCACGCCCCCCCCCTTTTGCAAGCCGTTTTAAATTTCGGGCAAATTTCCTCCCCCCAATTTTCGGTTGAATGAAACCGGGGTGAACCGGGCCCCTTTTGATAACCTCACCTTTTTCCAACAGGAATTTTCCCCGGGCCCGGGGGCACAACCCCCCCCCCCTATTTCCCCCATTGATTCCCTTTTCCCATCAAAAAATGCCCCAATGGTGAGATGGGACAATGCCTTTGAGCATCTTAAAAATTTGTATTTGAGATACCAAAGTAAAGGAATAACTGTCCACGGTGCATTGTGTGACCCAGTTGTTCCAATTTACTAACTATAAATATATGTCCAGAGTTACACTTTAACACCAAACGAACAACATCCAACACCCTGTAAATAAGAAAACCCTTAAAAGAAATAAACTATGCCAAAAGGAAACCCTTTCCCGTTCAAACAAAGTTTAATTCCCACACAAAATAAAACCCCCAAACAAAAACCCCCGTTGGGGGGGAAAAGGGAAGGGAACACCCCATTTAGTAAGGGGGAGTTTTGGGAAAGGAAAACTCCCCTTATATAAACTACGGCCCCTTTTAGCCCCCAAAACCATTTTTTTTCCCCCAAATTTTCCTAAAGGGGAAATTTTAACATTGAACATGCCCCACCCGTTTTTTTGGCCCGGACCGTTTTGAGTGTTAGAGCTAAGAAGACTAATATATGGTTTTGTTGGAACACACTCAGTGTCACAAGTACATATTCATATTAATTCTTGCTCATCCGCTACTAAGGGGTCCAGTGGGCAGTCCTAATCAGTGATTCACAGTGGTATGCACACTAATAGCACCACCAATTCTCCTAAACCAAAATAGTAAAGGAAAAATTTCATTTTTAAAAAAGACCAAAAATTTTGCTGAAAAAGTTTCCCCCCAAAAAAAACAATCTAAACTGGTTTCCTTTTCTCCCCTAAATCCATATCCCCTAACCCAAAGGGGAATTGCTTAGTACATAACTGCACATAGGATAAAAAACAGTTCAGACTGGGATGCAGAAAAGGCACAATGCCATCCCAAGGAGACTGCTCTAGTGCAAAATTAGTGATAAAAAACCACTCACACACTCACTAGCAACAACGGAAGCAATTGCTTTTGTAATAATGTAATGGGATTAAAAAGTCGCAAAATGCAAAAATCAATGGAATTACTGAGTGTAGAAGTATTAAACAAAACCTTCACACACCTGCTATCCATGAAGGAAACAATTGCTTAGTACATAACTGTACATGGGATTAAAAAGAGTTCACACTGAGATGCAGAAAAACCACATGGAGATTACCGAAGTGCAGAAATACTGCTAAACAACCATTCACACACCTACTACAAAAGAAGGGAAAGCTTTACATAACTGCACAAGGAATAATAGGTTTTACCCCGAGAGCAGAAAAGCCACAAAAAAATGGTTTGGGCGCACTCCATATAAAAAAATATCTTTATTCCAGATGCATATAAAAAGACATTGAAGTGAAAAAAATATGAAACAACCTTTACACACCTTTTTCCACAAAAAAGCAATTGTTAGACATAACTGCACCCGGATAAAATAGATTTCACACAGGAAAGCAAAAAGCCCACATGGAGATTCCCAAAACAAAAATACTATAACAACCATCACACACCTACTTCCCCAAAAAACAAATTTCTTTGTACATAAAATACAATGGAATAAAATAGGTTCCAAGGGTCAAAAAGCCAAGGGGAAAATTACAAAGTCAGAATATTAATCCCCCCCACTCCACCCCCCTTTTCCCAAAAAAGAATCTTATACTAACTGCAATTGGATAAAATAATTTCCCCAGGGGGGGGCAAAAACCAATTGGATTTCTAAATCAGAAATTTTCTGAGAATAACCACCCCAAAACCCTATATACAAATAAAGAAATCTTAGACATTAAAATCCAAATTTATAAAAAAAGGGGTTTTAAAAAAAAGGGTTGCAAAAAGCCCTGGAGATTTCGTGCGAAATTTTAAATAACCCCCACCCCTATAAAAAATAAAAGCAATTTTATACATAATGGGACTTGGATAAAAAGGTTCCAACGGGATAGAAACCACATGGGTTTTAAAATCAAATAAAAGATTAAACCCCCCAAACATACATCCCAAATAACTTGTAGTAAAAAAACGAATTGGATAAAAAAATTAGAAATGCAGAAAACCAATGGGATTAATAAAGTGCAGAAATATTTTATAAACAACCCCCAAAACGTAATTAAAAAAAAGCCAATAAAAACATAAGTGAGAAATACTGATAATCAACCACTCACACACCTACTATCCACAAATAAAGCAATTGCTTAGTACATAACTGCACATTGGATAAAATAGAGTTCACACGAGGATGCAGAAAAGCCACAGTATCATTCCAGGGAGATTCCTCAAATTCAAAAATACTGATAAGCAACCACTCACACATCTACTGTCCATGAGCGGGATCATTGCTAGTATCACATTGGCACATAGATAAGGCTTACATAGGATGACAGTCATACAGTTATATGTGGTGCTCCATGCTGGCTCACAACCAATTGATGATGTCCATACTATTCGATTGAATGGGTTGCCCAGCATATTCCAAGTGTCCCAACACAAAATACTGATACCCTCTGCTCCCTAGTGTTAAAAACTGAATACAGTGAAAATATCAAACATGAGCTATTAGTTGATATTTTGGCTAAAATACGCACCGCATGCAAGGGTCCTTATTATCCTGCCAGTCCCTCCACTAACTTTACTAGCAATTTACATTTTTAGCATGACGGTAGTATGCACAGACACATACCCAGTGCAGTTTTGGGAGTGAGCATGTACAAGATGGAAATCTTAGAAATGCAGGTGGAAACCTCTGATTTTCCATAAAATGGGTTTGTGATTTTGGAAAGTAAGATTCCGAGCTGATACAGAAGTGGCTTGCGAGAGTTATCCCTGTGGTGCTGTCAGTTCTGTTTAAGCATCTGACCTCATGGGAGGAAAAAGTGTGTGAAAGATGCAAAAGAAATTAATTTATACTCTTGATGTGCAGCTTGTGAAGAGTAAGTAACAGGTTCCTGGGAAGCCCTGGGAAAATTAATCACTCATTTGGCTAAACATCACTAAGCTAATTGATTGGAAAGGCAAGACAGTACAGGCCTCAAAGTGACTTAGATATTGGTGAGAACATAACAGGAGATTATTGGTGCCAATGAATGATGAGACGCAAGTATGGCAGAAACCCTGTTATTATGGCTTTTACAATAATTAAGAGTTGCTCTTTTCCCAGCAATATTTTTGTCATTAGTGGTAATGTATCTAATTGCAGCACTAATATAATTCAGTTCAGCAGAAACGGGTAATAGAAGACTTGACTTGTAATGTTCTAGGTAAGTGACTCTGATGCACAAGCATGGTTTGGCGAACCACCAGTAGACATCAGTTGGCGTAGCTCTGATCCAATACTGTACTGTAGAGAGAATACAGTAGATTCTTTTCAGCTGTAAACTCCTGTTTTGCAATGTGGGGTAATTACTTTGGTGATAATCTCTCGCTGTTAAAGGCCACTGGAGTATGGAAACCCCCAGGAGAGTTGACAGCGCAGAATAAACACTTGTATTGATGGCTACTGTATGGCTGCTGTGTATTCTGTAATGTGTGGCGCACACAGTCATATATTACATTTATTTATAGATTATGTGTCTGGATCCTGGTATTTAGAGCATCATGAAACCTTCTTAGAGTTTATTCCATTTTCTACAATTATTTCTTAACCACATACACTAAAATTTCCAAATCAAAAATAAAGTTTATTATTTTCCCTTATATTATTCTTACTATTTGTAGCCTATTGTTACCTCATCCTTCACAATAGATAACTGTTGTCCAGATGCTTGTTCAGCTGACAGCAAACCCCATACACATGCCCTCTTGTGTAGGATGAGCATGCATGCTCTCCTCTCCTCCCTATACAGGCAGTCCCCGGGTTACATACGGGTTAGGGACTATAGGTTTGTTCTTAAGTTGAATTTGTATGTAAGTCGGAACCAATATATTTTGTACATGTTTGGTGTATGGTGTATATTTATGGTGTATATGTATGGTGTGTATGGTGTGTAATTATAGGCAGGTATATGTCCGCTCATAGGCAGGTATATGTCCCCCCATAGCAGGTATAGGCAGGTATAGGTCCCCATAGCAGGTATAGGCAGGTAAGTCCCCCATAGGCAGGTATATGTCCCCCATAGCAGATATAGGCAGGTATGTCCCCCACAGGTAGGTATATGTCCCCCATAGCAGGTAATGGGCAGGTTTGTCCCCCATAGGCAGGTATTTGTCCCTCATAGGTAGGTATAGGGAGGTATGTCCCCCATAGCAGGTATAGGTAGGTATGTCCCCCATAGATAGGTATAGGCAGGTATGTCCCCTATACATAGGTATAGGCAGGTATGTCTCCCATAGGCAGGTATAGGCATGTATGTTCCCCATAGGCAGGTATGTTCCCCATATGCAGGTATGTCCCCCATAGGTAGCTATAGGCAGGTATGTCCCCCATAGATAGGCATAGGCAGGTATGTCCCCCACAGATAGGTATAGGCAGGGCTTATTAAAAAAACAAATACAAATACTCACCTCGCTCCCCCGCTGCTCCGAGGCTCACCTGTGGCTCGGTCTCTGCGGCTCCTGGTCTTCTGGCGCAGGCCGGTGATGTCATCAGGCCGCGCAGGCAGTGTGATGACATCGCGCGCTGCCTGTGCCGGAGACTCCGGAAGGTCGCATGTCTGCTTGCGGCCTTCCGTAGTTCTATTGCGGAGCAGAGAGCGAGCGCTCCCTGCTCCGCAATAGAGGCTTCGGCTCTATGCGCTCCGGGAGGAGTCGCATACAGCCGAAGTGATCCCCACCGGTGCCCGGGCTACAGCAGTGCCCGGACGTCGACGGGTGATGGAGAGTAAGCTGTATGCGCTCCCAGGAGTCGCATGCAGCTGCGAAGATCGCTGACAGCACCCGGATGCTGTCAGCTGTCCCAGGCTTACGTAAGTCGGGGACTGCCTATATATGCACCTGCAATTCAGCTGTGCATTCAAATATTCAGGATGGGGAGAGGGGATAGCTGCTGACAGACTCCTCTGGGGTAAATTCACTTTTCAGAACACAAAGTGTGGGATAGGTTGATCTTTGTTGTAAAGGAACTGCTGTCGGCTGGACACTTGTTTAGCTGCCAGGCAGTGGCAGTGCCAGCTAACTCTATAGACCACTTGCAAACAAATTATTATTATTATTATTATTTATTTTAAAGCGCCATTGATTCCAGGGCGCTGTACATTCGAGGGGGTTACATACATTACATAAGTCAAACGAGTACAGTGATAAGGGATAATGACAATTGGCACGACAGAGGGAGAGAGGACCCTACCCGCGAGGGCTTACAATCTACAAGGAGGGGAAAGAGACCGGAGGTGCGGGGCAGACGTGTGTGGCGGAAGTAGTGACAAGTTTATGGAAGGTCACAGCAAAGCATACATTCCCCCCCCCCCCCCCAAACATACAGTATCTAACAAAAGTGAGTACACCCCCACATTTTTTGTAAATATTGTATTATATCTTTCATGGGACATCACTGAAGATATAACACTCTGATACAATGGAAAGTAGTCAGTGTACAGCTTCTATAACAGTGTAAATTTGGTGTGCTCTCAAAATAACTCAATACACAGCCATTAATGTCTTAACCGCTGGTAACAAAAGTGAGTACACCCCTAAGTGAAATGGACAAATTGTGCTTAAAAGATCACTATTTTGTGGTCACCATTATTTTCCAGCACTGCCTTAACTCTCTTGGGCATGGAGGTCACTAGAGCTTCACAGGTTGCAGCAGCTGGAATCCTCTTATACTTCTCCATGATGTAACCACGGAGCTAATGGATGTTAGAGACCTTGCATGAATTATAAGTGGTGAGAGGGGAGTAGCTGCTGAGATGTCAGATAGAGAGATGTTCGACTGACAGCTACCACTCTATCCCTCCTCCTCCATATACTTGCACACTTGTCTCGACCTAGCAGATGTGTATTCAGAATGGAGAAACAGTAGCCGCTGCCAGACTCTTAGGGCATGTTCACACGGCGTTTTTGGACGAGGTTTTCAGAGCGTTTCCTCGCCCAAAACCTCGTCCAAAAAGCCCCCCAGTTCATTTAATTGATTACTATGTAAAACCTTGTTGTAGTTCACACACGACAAGGTTTTTACACGCGTCTTTGGAAGCAATGAAAAAAGAAGTATCATGTCAATTCTTGCAGCGCGTTGCAGGCGCGGTTTTCGGCGCAGTTTTTAACGCGGTTTTGGGGCATTTTCAGCGCGGTTTTTGACACGCTTTTTGTCCTGGCTATTCATTTGTATGGGTGAAAACCTCGGCGAAAACTTGATCCAAAGCCTCGTCAAAAACCTCGTCTGAAGAAGCGTGTTTCAGGCGAGGTTTTGATGTGGTTTGGATGAGGTTTTTGGCGAGGAAACGCTCCGAAAACCTCGTCCAAAACCTCGTCCAAAAACGTCGTGTGAACAAGCCCTTCTAGTATCTTATCTTGCTTCAGAACAAAAGGATTGGGAAAGGCCGATCCTTCTCTCCCCTAAAATTTGCTGGCAAAGGAGAACCAGGAGGCCATCTGCCCAAAGTTGGAGGGTTTGACTGACATCAATCTAATCTGTATTGATAGCTTGAAAAGTTTGTCCTCATTGGATAATCGCTCTGCAGATTGACCTGCACTAATAGCTCATCTAAGAGGTGATTTTCCAATGGACAGCCCTTTTAGAGCTCATAAGGAAAAGGTAAACCAACATTTTGGTTGTTAGTTATGAATGACTGTATGTATAAAATTGACTTGTATATTGTTTGCATTAGTATTTGTCAATAGCCCAATACTTCTTCAGAAGCTGTTTTCTCCAGAAGACGTCTCTCGAGACCACTATTTATTGTTGGTTCCCCATCCAGAGCAGGGCAGAATCAATGGCCAATTTTTGCAGACATTATTTCCTGGTCTTACAAATACTGCTTAGCTTGTATCATAGTCAACCTTTAAAGGGAATGTGTCATCAAAAAATGAGTCATTGTTTAAGTCCCGTTTCAATATTAAACACATTTTTTAGGAATTTTTGGTTAATTTTTTTTTTTCCATATCACTTTCAATATTTTTTAATAATTCTTACGTCTTGCAGTTTTCACTTTGGCCACTAGGCCTTGTTTGCACTGCTTTACCAGCAGCCAGAGAGATGCTTTACAGTAGCTTCATGCACATAGGAGCCTTAAAGAGAACCTGTCACATGGTTTTTGCCCCCATGGCTGAGGACAGCAGAAGCCAGTGTCAGACCTGCTGTTTCCAGCGCTGTGTCCCTTATTCTGGAAGATGCTGTAGTTTTCGTGTATTTAATGCTCAAATCTGCAGTTTTTAGCCAGAAGAGTCATTCGAAGAGTCCTTCAGAGTGTCAGTTTTTTTCAAACCCCGCCCACCTGAGACTAGCCCCGCCCACCTCAACTGACAAACCAATTACTTTGAATAGGTAGAAACATTTGAATAACTGTCAGTGGGCGGGGCTAGCCTTTGGTGGGTGGAGCTAACACCTGCTCATGAATAAGACTTGAGGGATAAATGCTCTAAAACTGCTGCATCTTACAGAATAAGGGGCACAGTGCTGGGAACAGCAGGTCTGACACTAGCTTGTGCTATCCTCAGCAAGGGGGGCACAGCCTATGTGACAGGTTCCCTTTAAAACTGACTCAGTCCCATTAACTTCTACAGAACAGTTTTCTAGTCATGCTCTGTGACCTGGGAAGAAATCACTGTGCAGGGAGGTGAAAGGGTGAACTGTGACTATCTCCTCTTGTGACTGGTGGATCCTGTGTTATCTATTGACACTGGTGTCTCCTTTCAGTTTGATCCTCTTTGCGTAGATAATGAGCAGACAACTGAGAATCTTTTTGTACAGAACAGGAAGTGTCAGACAATTATTAGGCTTAGTGGCCAAAGTGAAAACTGCAGAACTTAAGAATTATTAAAAAAAATATTGAACGTGATATGGAAAATAAAAAAAATATAACCAAAAATTCTTTAAAAATGTGTTGAACACAAAAATGTGAGTTAAACATTAAGTCATTTTTGATGACACGTCCCCTTTAAGTCGTTCATGAAGATGAAAGTTGTGTTGCGTCTACTTACAATACCTTACATGTTTGTCTTTCTGAGCTGTAGTTAGAGTTTCCATTCCAGAACATCTTCAACTTTCTCCTGGCCCCAAGATACCAAATCACCCTGTGTGGAAAGTAGGGCTATTTTTTCTGCTAGCATGTGTTCAGGTGAATGTGCTTCTTGTAGGGTGAAACAAATAATACATAAAAACTGTCCTATTTGCTTCTATTATAATGGACAGGTTTTCGGTTGCTGGCCAACATCGTGGTATTGATGCAGAGAATGAGAATTTGTTTCAGTCTGATGGTAAAGGTCACTGTACCTTCCCTGATCTAATACAGAATCCATCAGGCTTGGACAACATTCCTCCTCTGTTCCTGCATGCTCCAAGATTACCCTTCTCATCACCCTGTGGCCTAATGAGCTGTAAAACATTTCTTACAGTCATACAGTTTAACCTCTGTGAGGTCAGCGCCGAATGGTGTAATACAACCTTGGGCGAGAGAGAGGCATGAACCGCACATCCTCACACTATATGTTTATCTAATGCTCCTCAGCAACACTTATAAAAAAACGAACAGGAGGTTCTTAGTATACTTTTTGCGCAAAACGTATAGGCCCACTTGCCACGTCGAGGCGACCTCTATAAAGTGGGTCCCTACGCTAAATGGGGGTAATGCTGCATGGCGGCCACCACCGATGAGGGGCACAGCCCAGTGGCCCAACAGCACCACTGCTGCCAGACCTAGCCCCCCGGCTCTGGGCTGCGCCACCCCACCAGCACAGCATCACAGCAGCAATGGCCACCACACAGAACCACCACCACAAAAGGAAAGGTAGACACTGCTCACCTTTCCAGGGCTCCCTGCAAACAGACTGCAAGATACAGGGCATCAGTCCTTATACAGACTACTGCTAATTAAAAACACCTGGGCCAAACGGGGAGGAGTGCTGGTCCATGTATAAAGAGAGAGACATACGCCGAATGGTGTAATATTGAGCAAGATATTTCATAGCAAAATCTCCGGTTATGTAGGACACATTTGGAATAGTGTTGATATCTGACCCTATCATGGTTGTAAATTGATATAAACATGAGGACCACTAATAGAGCTGTAATATGGCAACTACAAGGGTTATTTACACTGTTAAAGGGGCTGTAGCATCAGAGATAACCCTTTTCAAAATATGTCCACCAGGGCGATTGGCTGATCATCCGGAGTCCTGCTCCCAACACCCCGGTAAATAGCTGCTTTACCCAGGGAAAGTTGTGGCCAACCATGATTTGCATGCAAAATGTTATATTATGTGGTGGCAATTCAGAGGAATGGCTGTCCACTTGGCACGAAGGTGGCTGGAATACTCTGGAATGGGAACTACTCCTAAATCATGACCCATGTCTATTCTATTCCGGTTAAAAGAAGGGAGTTTGGGTTTCAAAAATATGGCAGAGCTGTGTTCACACAGTCCACATTGAAGCACATTCAATTCCTTTGACTCTGTGCTACGGAGCTGTAGGCACTTAGGACCTCATCATGTATGAAAACGGTCTGGGTCTAAGACTGTCTTTGTTGCCCAGAGCAACCAATCAGAGCGCCCCTTTTATTTCATAAAGTGCTCTAAAAAATGAAAGGGGAGCTCTGATTGGTTGCTATGGAAAACAAACCCAGTGTTACTACTGGAGAGTTTTCATACATGTGCCACTTAGTGATGCTTTACCACTCTCCTATAATACAGGGATATTCTTAGCTAGAAGCAGGACCGTCATCAGGAATTTCAGGACCACATATTGCCAAAGCATCTGTGCGCCGCCGCCCATTACCAATACATATTTTGCACTGTGGCACACCCCTGAAATCAATCAAGACCCCTTGTGTGCCCCCTCAAATTATTATGGGGAGGTCAGGCATGACATTTTAAATTGTGATTTCTCACCTCTGTCTACAAAGTATCACCCGCTGCAGAGGGTGTTAGAAGGAAACCTTATATGTTTTATGTCCATTAGGATTAGGGATGACTGCCCAAGTAGGATGTTTGGGATCCCTTACTGGAGTTAGTAAATTACTGTATATATAAGGTTTTCCTGTTAGTAGGTGGGGTGCCACCAGACTTGATAATGGAAAGGGAGTTATTCCTTCAGAAGTAGGAAGGGAAAAATTAAGAGGTTAGAAATCAGGTTTGTAAATAGTGTGTATAGAGGATAGGTGTTATACATAATAAAAGTTACGTTTTAGTGTTTTATAGATAGAGAACTGATAGAGTTTAAGTTTGCCTATGTCAAAATAGTAAATATAGCCCTCAAATTATTTGACCCTCACTGAGTGGATACACACACCTAGAGAAGGCAGGTGGCAGTGACAGAGGACACCGTTTTTAATCTGGCCCCGGACAGGAACGGCTGTAATACTTCCCTGATGGCAGCCCTGGCTAGAAGCAATGCTTCTAGGAAGCAGTATCCCATTCAAGGGGATTTATCGCTTCATCAGTTTGTGTTTACTTGTACTTTCAGTTTCTCAGCTCTGAAATCCAGGGGCATTTCTTCCCCTGCTGGCTGGGTGTTTTTTAAATGAAGGGGGATGACATCATCCCTCCCTTCACTGTTCATGCTCGCTCAGTGAGCTCTCCCTGCCCCTCTCTCTGTCCTCTTGTCACTGTGTCTTTCCTCTCCCTATGCAGTCTTATTTTGTAAGAGCTGTATATTTACATACCAAAGCCCTGCATTCAGTCTAGACAGTCTTCCATGAACTCAGAGCACTGATCTCTTCTCCTCTCACAGCTGGAGGTTTGTTACAGTTGAATCGAGTCTTCTATGAACTCATCCAGAGCAGCACAGATCTGTCTCCTTTCTATGTTTACATGCAGCAGCAGTAGGCACCGAGCACAATTCTGCTGTGTTGTGATTGTAGAAGCAGCTGCAGTGTTAGGCTATGTTCACACAGCTTAACTGCGGGGCGTAATTTCGCCCCGCAATTACGCCGTGTGGCCGGGGGCGGGGCGGGAGCGGGGGAGTGAGTGGGGGGCCGGCACTTCGCCGACCCATAGACAATCAATGCTAGCGGCGCGTATACGCCGCTAGAAAGTGACATGTCAATTATCTCCCCGCCCGGCGGCTTCGCCGGGCGGGGAGAGGAGACGTAATCCATAGTTCTCTATGAGAACTGTGAATTACCGTAATGAATGGGCCGTTTTCAGCCCGTAATTTGCACACTT
This sequence comes from Phyllomedusa bahiana, assembly GCA_025379985.1. Classification (NCBI taxonomy): domain Eukaryota; kingdom Metazoa; phylum Chordata; class Amphibia; order Anura; family Hylidae; genus Phyllomedusa; species Phyllomedusa bahiana. Next base: position 169,311 of record JAODAL010002567.1, read on the forward strand.
CGGTTCGTAATTACGGACCGAAATACGGCCCATTTTAAGCCGTGTGAACATGGCCTTACTGTGCAGCTCCTGGCTGTGCAGAGTGAAATGTTGCCGGCCCCTTATTCTGAGTGAGAGAGGCAGGAATGCACGCTCCCGTGAATACAACCAGGGGCCGAACAGAATGTAAATTAGTAGAGCCGTCAGCCAATGAAATGAAAGGAGGAGGAATCCGACCGGCACTGGGGAACATTGTTTACACAAACCGAAGATAAGGGAGACAGTGAAAACAAGACAGCTTTGCAAATGACATCCAATTGCAAAGTTGCTTGTTTTCACTGAAGACCATTCAATGGAAATGATACAACCCCTTTAACACGACACAATTTTTAAATGGCATTTGACAGAATCGCTGTATTGCAACTCCATATATCTCTTGTACAAGGCCTGAATATGATAGAACCTTAAAAGGGTTTCTCCTTTGAATAAATATTCATTTCCTTTTTTCGATTGCCCTAAACATAAGTTTTTAATTCAGTTTACTAAAAAAAAAAAAGTTGCTCCTGTTTCTAAATATTGCCATTTTCTAATTGTTATGACATTCCCTTCTGTTCTACTGATTACCTTTTAGAATGTCCATCTAATGCGTCTATTATCTGTGAGAAGTTGACGCTTCTAGTACAACAACTCTTATTGACTGGCCTGCACAATATTGGGATCCGTGATGGGAATGAGGTACAGAGCATGTGTGACCACCAGCTATAGTACAAGAGCTGTACACTATGGGAGACATGTATGGACAGGGCTGCGGCAGTTTTCTGCTGTACTTTGAGCCAAAGATAATATATGAACAGGTGCAATCCAAACCTTTGCGCAATAGGTGCCTTTTAAATGCACCAAAGAAACTTTTTAATGCACCAAAGATGAGGAGTTTTCTGGGGGCGTCGCACCACATTTTTAGAAGTAGACACATTTATGAATGTTTGACTCCAAATCTAGGCACATAACAATTAGAACAGCCAGACCAAGGTAAAGGTGGTGCCTGAGCCAAACTTTTTGTGTTGGCACCAGACTGCGCCTGTATGTATGACCTGAAGAAGAACAGCCAGAGCAGGGTAAAGGTGGTGCCTGAGCCAGACTTGTGGTATTGGCTCTACACTGCGCTGTATGTATGACCTGCAGAAGAACAGCCAGACCAGGTAAAGGTGGTGCCTGAGCCAGACTTGTGGTATTGGCTCTACACTGCCCTGTATGTATCACATGCAGAAGAACAGCCCGACAGGGTAAAGGTGGTGTCTGAGCCAGACTTGTGGTATTGGCTCTACACTGCCTGTATGTATGACCTGCAGAGAACAGCCAGAACCAGGGTAAAGGCTGTGCCTGAGCCAGACTTGTGGTATTGGCTCTACACTGCCTTGTATGTATCAACTGCAGAAGAACAGCCAGACCAGGGTAAAGGTGGTGCCTGAGCCAGACTTGTGGTATTGGCTCTACACTGCCTGTATGTATGACCTGCAGGAGAACAGCCAGACCAGGGTAAAGGTGGTGCCTGAGCCAGACTTATGGTATAGGTTCTACACTGCCCTGTATGCAGGGCCGCCATACAGGGGGTACAACCGGTACTCCCGAATGGGGCCCGGTGGAATAAGGGGGCCCACGGCAAACGGACCCCCTTATTCCTCACGGCGGAGCGGGGGCCCGGCGGCGCGGCCGCCGAACCAGGCTCCGCTGGCCCACAGTGTGGGGCCCGAGTTGCGGGGGGCCCCGGAGGCAGTGACGTCGCTCCCGGGGCCCGGCCGCGCATCCGGTCTCTGCACGCCGGGCCCTGCGTCCCGAGCGCCCAGAGACGGCCCGGGAGCTGGGGGACTAATGTCCCCGACTCCCGGGGCTGCGCGGTGTCAGCGGAGCCCAGCGCCACTAGCGCTGCGCTCCGCTGATCTGCCTGGCAGGCTGAAGACGCTCGACCTTCAGCCTGCCGGGAGCCGGCCCCTACTGCTGACGTAGGCGGCGCGGGGGAAGTGACGTCACCGCGCCGCCTATGCAGTGCAGCAGGAGCCGGCGGGGAGCTCGGAGCGGCAGGACCGAGGCTCAGGTAAGTGATTGATTTGTTTTTTTTTTTTAATATACTAGGGGGGCCCTGACTGCCTAAACTTTTAAAAAAGGGGGGGTTTCCCCGGCCCCTGCCCCATCACTAAAGGGGGTCCCCGGCCCCTGCCTTTTCACTAAAGGGGGGCCCCGAATGCCCCCTTTTACTAAAGGGGGGCCCTGGCACTGCCCATCACTAAAGGGGGGCCCCGGCGTGCCTATCACTAAAGGGGGGGCCCTGACTGCCTAACACTAAAGGGGGTCCCGGCCCTTGGCCCATACTAAAGGGGGGGCCCTTTGGGGGCTGCCTATACCCAAAGGGGGGGGGTGACTGCCTAAACTAAAGGGGGGGCAAATGGCGTTTTCATAAAGGGGGGGGGCCCTGGGGGCTGCCTATCACTAAAGGGGGGGCCCTGGCTGCCTATTTACTAAAGGGGTCCCCTGGGGGCTGCCCTTTCCCCAAAGGGGGTCCGGGTGCCTATCACTAAAAGGGGGTTTTCCCGGACTGCCCATTTACTAAAGGGGGTTCCCCGGCCTGCCCATCACTAAAGGGGGTCCCTGGGCTCCCTACAAAAGGGGGGCCCCTGGCGTCCCTTTACAAAGGGGCCCTGATGCCTATACTAAAGGGGGTGACTCCCTTACAAAAGGGGGGCCCCGGCGCTGCCTATCTCTTAAAGGGGGTCCCGGGCGCTGCCTATCATTTAAAGGGGGGCCCTGACTGTTTCAAAGGGGGGGCCCTGCGCCTATAAAAAAGGGGGCCCCGGATCCCTATCACAAAAGGGGGGTCCCTTTTGGCCTTATCACAAAAAGGGGTCCCTGGCGTCCCATCCCAAAAGGGGGGACTGCTCTATCATAAGGGGGATCCTGGCGTGCTTTCACTAAGGGGGTTGCTCCCTACAAAAAGGGGGCATGGCATCCCTATTCTAAAGGGGCCCCCGGGCGCTGGCCTAAAAAAGGGGGGCCCTGACTGCTATCACTAAGGGGGCCCCTGGGGCTACCCTTAAAGGGGGTCCCGGGCCTCCCTATCAAAAAGGGGGCCCTGACTCCCTTTTCCAAAGGGGGCCCTGCTCCCACACAAAGGGGGGCCCTGGTCCCAAATCTAAAGAGGCCCTGACTTACCAAACCTCTAAAGGAGGGCCGCTTTTACAAACCTCTAAAGGGGCCCTGATCTACCAAAACCTCTAAAAGGGGGGCCCCTGATCACCTAACCTCAAAAGGGGGGTTTTGGGGGGGGGGCCCTGATCCCCCAAACCCTCAAAGGAGGCCCTGACCGCCTACAAATAAAGGGGGGACCTGGCTAGGTACCCAACACTGGGGGGCCTAAAATTATCGGGGGGGGGTTACCTACCTAAATGGGGTATCTAAATTTCCGGGGGGTTTGCCCATTTGCCTACCTAGGGAAATATAATTGTTGGGGGAGACCCCATGCTGTAGATTATCTCCAGGGGTTAGTCCTCCCCCCACCCCCCAACCCTTAGGATTGGGCCTCTAAGTTATGGTTTCCCCGCTTCCCCCCCTTGGGGAAGTTTGAAGAGGTGGGAATGGTAAAAAAATGTTAAAAATTTGGGTTCTAAGATATTGTGTATATTTCTGCAGGGGGTGGGGGGTTAGGGGGGGAAACGGATGCAGAAAAAAAGGGAATAAAACAATCATGGGGAAAAGAAACATCCTAGATATGACATCCCGGTGATTCCGATTTCAGGGGTTTTTTTTACTTTGATTGATCAGTGCTGTTTCACTTAATGTTGTGACCTGGCTGGTGTTGCCTTTGTGTCTCTAAATGGCGGTGAAATGGTTTACCGAGTGTGTCTGCCTCTATGGGGCTCTATGTGGCGGTTTGTAGGTTATACCTGGCTGGGTTGGGAGGTAACTTACTTTTTGCTGGTTTTTTTTTTAGAAGGTGGTGGGTGCGTGCCCCAAGGGAAACATGGGGGGATATTGTATGTGGGTGGAGGGGGTATTTTTAGTGGGTTTGGGGGGGTTTTGTATGGGGTGGGGGGATACTGTATGTGGGTGGGGGGGGGTGGTATGGGGTGGGGGGGGGAAGTGTATTGGGTGGCGGGGGATTTTGTATTGGGGGTGGAGGGGGATAGTGTATTGGGGGGGGGGGGGGATTGTATGGGGGTAGGGGGATATTGTATGTGGGTGGGGGGATATTGTATGGGGGGGGGGGTATTTTTGGGTGGTGGGAGATATTGTATGTGGGTGGGGGGGGATATTGTAGTGGGGTGGGGGGGGAATTTGTATGTGTGGGGGGAGGAGGATATTGTATGTGGGTGGGGGGGGGAATTTTGTTTTGGGGGAGGGGGATATTGTTGTGGTGGGGGGGTTTTGTATGTGGGTGGGGGGTATTGTATGTGGGGGGAGGGGGATTGGAGGGGAGCTATTACCCGGTCTATGATGGTGAGACAGACATATGGTGACCCCTTTGTATTGACTAAACAATACATTCTTTTTGCACACTGATTATTGGAAAAAAAATGGGCGCATTTTTTGCCCTAGAGGGGTTTTTTTGTGGGGGGGGGGCGGGGGTTTGTCTGGGGGGGGGGTATTGGGGGGGGGGGCCCGGTGCTTCAGCTGGGGGGCCTGAAATTTCTGTTGGGGCCCCCGATAATGCTTGTTAGCACTCTTGCTTGTTTAGCCCCTTCCTTTCTGTGAATGGGTGAACAAGGAAGGGTGTAGGGAAAAACCCTTTTTTAATACCAATCGAATACTTTCATTACAGAATCGTTTAGGAAATAAAAGCTGAGCACTGATTGGTTGCCATGGGAAACAAAGCCAGTTTGGATAAATAAGATCCACTGGGCCTTGGCTGGTGCTTGGACAGGAAACTCAAACATTTTTTTCTGATTCACTCCCTAAAGAATTCCCGCCCCAGGTGGGGCAAAAATAAGGGGTATGTTCAACGGCTTATTTTTGGGCGAATTCAGCCGTGATTACGCCCATACTCGTGGTTTCGGGGGAAACCGTCCCGGTCTTACGGGTTCCAAAATTTCATAGAGAATATGGGTTACGCTCCCCTCCCCCTTGCACAATACGGGGGGGGGAGAGAAGTGACACTCTTATTCACTTACACTCGTGGAAATTTTCATGTCTATGGGGCCGGCGAGCTGCCGGCCCCACTCCCACCCCATCCACCGGGGTAAATTTCGGGCGAAATAATCCCGCAATTAAATCGTGTGAACATGTTAAGGGGTTAGGGAGGACCAGATATAGTTGTAGAGGTAGCGTCACACCCAAAGGCCCGTGTTTTTAGTATTTATTATTAATCCTTATTTACAAAATTTTTCTGTTGAAAATACCCACATTATTATGACCAGCAGCTAGCATCTAGAGTAACCACCATGTGCAGCACAGACAGCAGCTAGATGGGCTGGGAATGTCTCAATCAGATCTTGGTAGGTTTTTACAAGTAAATGGAGCTCAGCTGACTGCATCCTACAGCTGCTCGAGGGTCCATAGAGCGAACACTACCATCGGGGGTTTCCACAGATGCCCAATTGGGTTTTAAATCTGTGAAATTAGGGAACAGGGTAGTAATGGGGTCTTGGATGTTTCAAAAAATTTAGACATTTTTAGCCATGGAATGTTGCACTATCTTGCTGTACGATCCCACCCACCCCGGAGAAGACAATCATCATATTTGGGTGTATATGATTTGCATGGATGGATTCATACCAAAATCGGTTGAAAGTGTCTCCTACATGGGATCCAGAGTGACCCAGAGAATTCCACAAAAATATTCCCTAGATCATAACAGTCCCACCACCACAAGCTTGTGTTCTTCCAGCAATGGTTGCAGTGTTTGTTCTCTGATGTTTCTCCATTGACTAGCCAACATCCATTCATTTGATGAAGCAGAAAATGTGACTCATTGGAGAAGGCAACACTCTTCCAATCAGTAAAATTCCAATTTAAATACTGCTTTAAAAATTGAAGCATTTTTTTGCCATCACAACTTCATTAGCAGAGGTACAGTGACCATCTCCTACAGTCTGCCCTTGTGCACTTTTGCAGCTGACATTTACATCTCCCATATATAGCATGTGGTGCTTCACAGTTTCCACATTGCTTATTTGGCAATGGTGCAATTTGTCCACTCATGATACACTTTCACCACAGCAACACAGTTCAAAACTGCACAGTTTCGGAAATACTCCCACTTTTGGTCCAAAAGCCAATAATTATCCCTTTTTTAACTCTGATAAATCGCTCTTTTTACCCAAGACAACAGAGAGGGATATGTGTGCAGACAGCCTGTCACACTCCTTAGATACCCACCAGGCCAGCTCACGACATAGGACTTTCTTCATGAGCTACGCACTGCCAATGTCGAAAGTAGGAGTAATGTGACTCAACTTGTATATTTGTCCTGTATTTATTGCTGCCTCTATTTATCATGTACTGTAAATTATTCCTTATGTATTTTTTATTTTTAGGCTCATTTCCAGAGATATCATAGACTGCTATGAGCTCTGCTTCCAATTAACTAAAAAAAAAAAAATGTTAAGTTGTGCGAAAAGGTTTTTACAAAATAACGACATCTGCAATGCAAATTTATTCAGTTTGATATTCGACCATCTTTAGACTGAGGTCAGCACATAGTTGTCTGTGTTCAATTTGTTTCTATTCTGAAGTGAATTTGAATCTGCAAGGATTTCTATCTTTGTGCCCAGTTTTGACATGGATATGGATGGAGTTAACTATGGCTTTCATTCAGTTGTTTTGGTTGCTTTCTTTCTGCACAGTGATGATTCATGGTCTTCATAGTTTAATAACTCAGTTTACTGATAGTATTATATAAAACAGATCATAATGAGTTGCGCTCTTGTTCATCTACCATATTATTTGAATAATACAGTAAAACACAGTGTAGTCCTGCAGCACATCAGCTTCACCGTAACAGCTCGCAGGCAGCACAAAGCTTTTCCGGGTCCCATCAAACTTCCAAACCTTCCCTGCAGCCAACAGCCTGAAGACCATTATACAACCATTAACATGTTGCGGAGTCATCAGGGCACCACAACCTGCTATCCACTAAAGATAACTTGGTCTGTGTCAACTAATAGCATCGCATGGCTTTCAATACCATCTGTATGCTGATGATACCCAACTCTACATCTCCGGCCCAGATATTACCTCTCTACTCTGCCGGATCCCTGTCTGTCTTTCGTCCATATCCTCCTTCTTCTCCTCACGTCTCCTGAAGCTAAACGTGGAGAAAACTGAATTCATTATCTTTCCACCGTCCCACTCCATCCCTCCACCTGATCTCTCTATCACTGTCAATGGCTACACTCTCTCACCAGCTCCACAAGTCCGCTGCCTTGGGATAACCCTTGACTCCAATCTGTCCTTCAAACCGCACATCGAAAACCCTCACCTCTGCCTGTCACCTCCACCTAAAAAATATCTCCCGTATTCACTCATTCCTTAACTTCGAAAGCACAAAAATGCTGGTCCATGCCCTCGTCATCTCACGACTAGACTATTGCAACATCCTTCTCTGTGGCCTCACATCTAGCACTCTCTCACCCATACAATCCATCCTTAACTCTGCGGCCCGTCTGATTCACCTCTCTCCCCGATACTCCTCTGCCTCTCCCCTCTGGCAATCCCTTCACTGGCTTCCCATTGCCCACCGAATCCAGTTCAAGTTAGTAACCTTGACCTACAAGGCTCTACATAACCATTCTCCCCCATACATCTCTGCTCTAATCTCCAGATATCTCCCCTCACGCAATCTCCGCTCCTCACAGGACCTTCTTCTCTGCTCTCCCCGTGTCAACTCCTCACATAACCGTCTCCAAGACTTCTCCCGTGCTTCCCCCACACTCTGGAACTCACTACCCCAACACCTCAGACTCTCCCCCACTCTCACCAGCCTCAAAAGCAATCTGAAAACCTATCTCTTCAGGATTGCCTTTAACCAACAATAACCCCACCACCAGTACACCGGCCCACAACCATGTCTGCCCCTCACCTTCTGTCTCTTCTCACCTTCCTTTTAGAGTGTAAGCCCTCACGGGCAGGGTTCGCTCTCCTTCTGTACCAGTTGTTAGTTATAAATGTGTCACCTTTGTACTTGTTTGACCTATGTTATGTATGAAACCTGAATGTATAGCGCTCTGGAACCAAAGACGCTCAAAAATAAATAATAATAATAATAATAATAATAATAATAATATACAGTGCACCCTAACAATATACAGTGGTCCCTCAAGTTACAATAGCCTCAAGATGCAATATTTTCACCATAAAATGGTCTTTCCCTGAACAATGTATGTTTAGTGTGGTTTCAAAATACAATGTCCCAGACACAGACCTAGCTAATTATCATGTATATTTTACTTGTAAAACCCCTGTATAAGTGAGATGCATGCAGTGATTGGTGGTCTTGTAGTGCTTCGATACAGCACAGTACTACATGTCCTGTACTGCTCTTACATGTTTTAGTGAGGTGTTGTAGACGGAACCGCCAAGGGGCTCTACGTCCTAGTGGGGGGTCAAATCAGTTTATTGGTTGACACGTGCCAGAGAGTAAAAATTCACAGCCTGAAAATTCTCAGTTTAATGAGTTCTTCTAAGTTTTTTACAAAGACACAAGTTTTTATACTTTGGGCCTATACACATTTCATAAGCAACATGTGACATTACATCCACCCTCTTAATTGGCTCTTCTTATCTACATATTTGAATGACACAGCCCACCCTTTGTTTGAGAGAAGCAAAACAGTTAAAGGGGATTTGCCAAGACGCACTTACCTAGCTCCTGTCAGCATGATTTGTATACATCCTGCTTTTGTGCTGAGTCATGAAGCTGCAGGGGAGAGAGGGTGGGGGCGAGTGAGGAGTGAGGAATCCAAGGGAGCGTCTCAAAACTTAAGTGAAATAATAAACAGTACAACAGTGTATTCTCAATACAGCAAGACAGCCTCAGACTGCACTCTCTACCCGGTGCCTTAAAAGCTCATTCTTTTTGCCTGTCATCAGATAAGAAGTGATTCACACAAGCGCGGCCTGTCAGCTCCTGGGTCGTGACTAGGGAAAGCATTGAGGTAACTAAAGAGGATTGAGAAATGCTGTAGCCCTCAGAGTTTTCACTTTTTGTAATCACATATATTTAGAAAAGTGAGAAAAAAAAACCATTTTGGAGGTTCCCACGTCAACATTACATGGTGGCAAAACCCCTTTAAGGCCAGTAGCCATTTTGATATGTCTTCGAGGCACATCAGGGTGTGTCTGAACTCAGACGCCATCTTGTGGGTAATATAGACATTTCACATAATACATTTCATAACAGTTATCTCTACATACAGATTTATTTGCGGCCATTTTGTTAACACATTAGAGAATGTAGAGTTATACAGGCAGCTTTTACGTGCCAAATATAAAGACATGTGAGGTATTATACTGACTAATACATTAAAATGGAGACATAAAGCATCACACATATATAAACTTTGTTCTATCCACAACAGAGGTGCATGCAGTGATTGGCAGTTTAGTAGCACCTCTCTACAGTACAGTGCCATACAACCTGTTATGTGCTGCTCTTACAGGTATTAGTGAGATACATGCTCTGACTGGCAGTTTTGTAGTGCCTCTCTACAAAACAGTGTGGTACTATATGTCCTGTACTGCTCTTTACATGTATAGGTGATGTACATGCTGTGATTGGTGGTCTATAGCACCTCCCTACAGTACAGTGTGGTTATACATATCCTGTACTGCTCTTTACATGTATTAGTGAGGTGCATGCAATGATTGGTGGTCTAGTAGCACCTCTCTAAAGTACAGTGCAGTATTACATGTTCTGTACTGCTCTTACTTTATTAGTGAGGTGCAAGCAGTGATTGGCGGTCTATTAGCGTCTCTTTATAGTAAGGTGCAGTACTACATGTCCTGTACTGCTCTTACATGTATTAGTGAGGTGCAAATGATCGAGATGGGGAAGTCAATCCCTTGCACAAGATCTTCTTTTTGTTTCTTACTGACAAATGTTAACCTTATAAAGCTCAGTAGCCTTTTGCCCTGTTGTTTAAACTCCTCCATCACCAATAGACCTCTAACAAACTCAGCTAGAAATAGCAAAACTGAAATGTCAGTTACTTCTGTAGAACCACCCACCTGAACAGGAAATGAGAGCCTGAATCTAGCTGTGAAGAACAGGCTCTGTGAAGCCTTTATAGGGACAGATAAACTTTGTTTTTGTTTTTTTTAAACTGTGTTTTTATCAAAGACATAACATCATGCATATAGAAGTGTACAATTTTCACATGTCGGTCTATATATTTAACAATTGCTTTAAAAGTGTGTTAAAAAAAACTAGCAAGAAAAACAAACACAGGATAAGTCAATGCAAAATGGGTATACTTGATTCCACCCATAGCATGGATAAACATCTTTCCCTTAGGAGTCAACTTGCCATGCATGTAATAACAAGTAAAGGTATGGTAAAAAACCACCAAAACATTAAAAAACATAAAAGAATAAAGACATCCAAAGACAAGATGGGAAAAAGAATGGGGGGATGAGAACAAACAAACTGGCAACAAACAAACTTTTAAAGAACACATGTCCAGTAAAAGAAAGTACAATAAAAAAATTGAAAGAGTTCTTTTAAACAAATTTACGCTCAGATTTGGGTCACAGAAAAGCTTTTTAATTAACACAATGGAGTTAAAAAAAGAGGAACTAACACATGTTAGCCAAATACACTACTCACAAAAATTATGGACATTTGGCTTTTGGTTGAATTTTCATAATGAACATTGGGCCACATGTATGAAACGGTTTTGGTCTAAAACTCACGTTTTTCCCCATAGGTTTCTATGGGGAAAAAAGTGAGTTTTAGAGCAAAACCGTTTCATACATGTGGCCCATAATATTTATTGAGATTTCTTTTAAATGCACTAAATGGGACAATCTCTTACCTTTAGGTGCACATGTCCAGATGTTCAATGTTTCAGTACTTTTTGTACAACTTTCTGGTCTCTATAAATGGCAAAATTCCCAACAGGTGTTTGATCCCTGAATCGCCCAATACATTTAGGGGATCAATTTGAACTGGGATTTAAACAGTCCTCAGTATCATGCTGTTCATATTTTGATCAACAGCACCTCGCCATTATGAGGCCTCAGTGCTGTTCAGTGATGAAAGTTGATTCACTCTCAGAAGAAATGTTGGCCGCCAAAGATGCTGGAGATGTCAAGGAGGAGCGCTATGCATGTCACTATTGTCACCAGATGGGCCTTTGGTGGAGGTGATGTTATAGTGTGGGCAGGTGTGTTGAGTCAATACAGAACTGCCCTACATTTTGTGAATGGTACAGTGACAAGTCTCTAATGCTTGAATAGCCTCATTAATCCAGTCCTTGTGTCTCTGCATGAGCAACACAGGGATCATTTCATCTTCATGGACGACAATGCTCCAGCTTATCGAGGTTGAATCACTAGGGAATGGCTGTTGGAAACTGGGGTACCTCAAATTGTGTGGCCTGCAATCTCTCCAGACCTTAACCCCCTAGAAGATCTGTGGGATCAGCTGAGTCGCCGTATAAAAGCTCGTAACTCTGTACCCCTGAAGCTCAATGACTTGAGGGGTGCCATACGAGAAGAGTGGGATGCTATGCCTCAGCAGTCAATAACCCGACTTGTGAACAGCAGGGGACGTTGTTGTCAAGCTGTAATTGATGCTCAAGGTCACATGACACATTATTGAGACATTGACATTTTTTTGATGGTGCATATCCTCCACTGTTGTTGGCATTTGTTTAATTAAATTGTTGTATCTCTCTCATCTTCTCTCCCTCTCCTCCCCGCCCCCGCCCCCTCCCCCTCCCCCTTTCCCTCTCTCTCTCAAATGGGCTCAGGATAAAATAGCACTGTAGCGTAATATTTTTACGTTTTCATAAATCTCACCCGAAAGCCAAATTTCCCTAATGTATATAACATGTCATACGTGTGGGTTATAGTAGTCTCTGGGCACAACAGCGAATATGCTGGAAGCACATCCATGTACGTTCAACATAAATCCAATTGGAAGTGCAGGAAAGTGTATAAACAGAAGCACCTCTGTCTAAATTCAGCTGCATAGCCTAAAGCACATCAAAATCGGTACAAACACTGAAATGGTTATGATGCTGAATTTAGCTATGTACAAGCTACTTCTGACACCTAGTGAGCAAAGAGAAAACTTACATGCATGCATTATATGCTTCTTTCTAGTGCTGTTGTGTTCGCTCAGGTTACAATATTTCAACGTCACAATGTTTTTTTCGGGACTATTTTAACTTAGAAAATAGGGTTCTGGGAAGTAACCCAAGGCTGCCTTATTACAACAAACAGCCCTTCATGTAAGATAAATCAGAACATATTAGCTAAGCATTAACCAACCCCACCCTACTATTTCTATCTCTGTGTGTGGCACTTCTATAACTCCTAGGCAGCAGGCCCGCTGTCTTGAGGTCATACTAGATTTCAATCTGTCCCTCAGTCCCTATATTCATCCTTTGCCCGCTTTTGTCACCTGCACCTCAAGAACATCTCCAGAATCCGTCCTTTTCTTACTATGGAAACAACCAAAACTCTCACTGTTGCTCTTTCACTTTCTCGTCATAATTACTGTCACTTTTTGCTTATCAGTCTCCACTTCTGTAACTCTCCTCTCTCCAATCTGTCCTGAATGCTGCAGCCAGGCTCATCTTTCTTTCCAGCCGCTATACCGATGCCTCTACCCTGTGTCAATAGATGAATCCACAGCACACCACAGATTTCATGCAAAAGGTGAAAGTTTATTTACAAATAAACATAACTCCAATATTTCAAAGGTGTATATATGAGCAAAGTGGAGATAGTTAGACCAATTACGAACGTTTTCGACCTGATGGTCTTCATCAGAAACGTCTGGAAATGAAACATATGGTATAAGTGACATAATAAGAAACCAATAAAATTTGGAGGATGATAGCCAAAGAATGGGAGAAACGGTGTAGGTATTGAGAAATAAAGGAACTGGGGCAAGCAGTAAGTATGCGTGGAAAGCATGGGATATAAGGCAAAAGGGGAGGGGAAATAAGTGAGTATTCAGAAGTCAGTGGTTAAGGGGGCAGGGGGTGATGATGTCGGAACAAAGAGGGGTGTAAGAGAGAGATATGTAAGAACCGGAAGGCAGAAAGTAATTCAGGGAAAAAAGGGGTGAGAAGTATGGGTCAGGTTAAAGTGACAGGTTAACGTAAACTAGGTACTAGTGAGAGCTAATGGTAACGAGAAGGGGGGGGGGGGATGTTCAGTAGCCAAAGGGTAAAAACATAAAGATAACAAAAAAGGTTAATATACCAGTTGAACTATGAATCAGAGGTAGTTAGAGGAGGAATACATACCTGGTAATGGCACCTCTTACTTCTGGGCTACTTTAGGCTACCCCTGCATACTGGCGACTGGGCATTCTACATAGGACAACTACTGTATATTGTCTTTTGGGCTATTTCTGTATATTGGTTATCTTTGGACTGCTTCTGTAAATTAGTCACAGGACAACATCTACATACTGGCTACTGAACATTACTCTTTTTCCCCTATCTCTTTGTGATTAGCTCTCAGTAATACCCTTTACCCTGACCTATACTTCTCATCCCTTTTTTTCCATTTTTTCCCTCCATTACTTTCTGCCTTCCCGTTCTTGCATATCTCTCTCTTACATCCTTCTTCGTTTTGACATTTCCTTCCCCCATGCTCTTATCCACTGACTGCTGAATACTCACTTATTTCCCCTCCCTTTTTGCCTTATATCCAATACTTTCCACTCATACTTCTTACTTGCATCAGTTCCTTTTCTCAATATCGTTACCCTTTCTCCCATTCTTTGGCTAACATCCTCCAAATTTTATTGGTTTTGATATTATGTCCCGTTATCTCATATAGTTCATTTCCAGACGTTTCTGATGAAGTCCATCCAGCTGAAAATGTTCTCATTTGGTCTGACTATTTCCACTTTGCTCATATATGCACCTTTTGAAATATTGGAGTTCTGTCTATTGTGAGAATTAGCGGTCTCAGAGCCAGGCACAAGCGGGTTGGTTGCAACAAAATAACAGGGTTTTATTTTCAATGGCACAAACAAACAGCCAAAAACAAAAAGTCCTATGCAGGGGGCTTACCACAGCCATTTAACATACAAAAAAAACGTAGCTTAAGTTCAGCATCAAAACAGGGAACAAAACCTATACTCCACTGTGTGGCTGGTGAAGTCTCTAGGTCGCCGACCCATCGGTCTGGTTCAGTCGTCAGAAGCAGGCTCCTCTCTCCTGCTCAGCACCCTCTGGAGAAAAGGGCTCCCAAACACAGGTTAACATCAGGTTGTCTCTCTCACCTGGTCTCTTCCTGCACAGGCTTTAAAGGCCCAGGAACACCGATAAAGCCTGGAGGGGTGAACGGCCTCCCTCCCACGTTACAGCCGTTCAGAAAAAAGACAGCCCATTAAAGCTGCACAGCAGCTATACTAAAATACACAAACATAAGTAACCTATGGTTACTTATCTAGACTGCCGTCTTTTCCCCCACCAGGATCCGGTTTCTTGGTGGCCCCAATAGTGCAGTTCTCCTGCTGCCACTCAGATGTTTGGAAAGGCAGGGATGTACCACTGGATCGGCCTCCCTGACATCCCTGGAACTTCCATACCCCTTGCAACATCCTACCAGGCACATATTTCCCATCCGCTGTCTTTCCAGCTGGTGGCTTACACATCCCCCCCCCCCCATCTGCATAAGGCCAGTGGACTGGGTGATTGAACTCACCAGACAATGGAGCCTTGCAAAGGCATCAGCATTTATAAGATGTCTCCCAGCCCTGTGTTCCACCACAAATTTAAAGTCCTGCAGTGCCAGGAAACATCTTGTCACTCTTGCATTATTGCCTTTATTTCGGTACATCCATTGTAACGGGGCATGATCTGTCACCAACCGGAATTTTCTACCTGCCAGATAATACCGCAAAGACTCCAAAGCCCACTTTATAGCCAAATAGTCTCCAAAACAATGGAAATCTCACAAGTGGACAGAGAGTGACTATTGATCACTATATTTACTATTTTGCAATAGGCAAAATAGTAAATATAGTGCACTTTATAGCCAGACACTCCCTTTCTACAATTGAGTAGTTCCTTTTACAGGATGTGAGCTTCCTACTCAAATATGTAACGGGGTGCTCCTCCCCATTCACCTCCTGTGACATTACTGCGCCAAACCCCACTTCTGAGGCATCCGTCTGGACAATAAACTCATTGGAAAAATCCGGTGCCACTAACACCGGCTGGCTACAGAGGGCTTTTTTCAGGGCCTGAAATGACTCTTCTGCCTCCTCAGACCACCGAACCATTACTGACTTCCTCCCTTTTGTTAGGTTCGTCAGCGGGGCTGCAATTGAGGCAAAGTTTGGAACAAACCTGCGGTAGTAGCTGACAATCCCCAGGAACGCTCTCACCTGCTTTTTTGTAAGAGGTTGTGGCCACCTCAGAATTGCCTCTACTTTGTTTATTTGGGGTCTTATTGTGCCCCAACCCACAATATACCCCAAATATGTGCTTTCCCTAAAACCAATGGCACATTTCTCAGGGTTAGCCATAAACCTGCTTTTGATGAGTGAATCGAGTACTGCTTACCTTGCTTAGATAGGAAATCCTGTAAGTACTGAAACCACATATCATCCAGATAGGCAGGTGCGTAACTGGTGTGGGGTTTTAGAACCTTATCCATTGCCTCTGAAAGTTAAATGGGCCACATTGTAATTGAAATGCATCCTGGTTTAGTGAACAGCCTCTGGAGTGGAAGCAGTTTTCTCCTTGGCCTCTTCTGACAGGGGAACCCTTTAGTTAGTCCAGTGTTGTAAGTGTACCTCCCACCTGTCTTTCAATTAATCACCACCCGGGGCCGGATGAATCCTCTTAGATAGGAATCATTTAGTCGGCGGAAATCATTACAGAACTGCCAAGTCACATGTGGCTTAGGCACCATACAATGGGGCTAGACCACCCGCTTTTGGACTCCTTAATGACGCCCAGGGCCAACATGCGCCTCACTTCCTCAGAGACCGCTTGTCTCCAAGCTTCCGGAATCCAGTAGGGCTTAACATGAACTTTCACTCCAGGGTCCGTAACTATTTCATGCTGTACCACATCTGTAGTGCCTGGAAGGTCGGTGAAGATGTCCCTATTACGTTGTAACAACTCCCAGGTTTCCTGTCTTTGATGTTTAGACAGGGCGTCCCCTATGATAACCTTCCCAATATCTAAGGGTGCTTCTACTTGGGCAGCCAGGATCGCTACTAGGGCCTCTCTGCCAGGGCTTTATCAGGTTTATGTGGCACAGCTGAAAGGGTTTTCTTTTCCCTGGCTGATGTATCTTATAGTTCACCTCTCCAACCCTCCCTACTACTTCATACGGACCCTGCCACTTAGCCAGGAACTTACTCTCAACTGTGGGAACCAGTACCAGTATGCGATCACCAGGGTTAAATTGTCTAACCCTAGCGGCCCTATTATACACCCGGCTCTGTGACTCCTGCGCCCTTCGCAGGTGCTCCTTTACAATGGGCATTACGTGGCTGATGCGATCCTGCATCTGGGCCACGTGTTCTATAACACTTTTTTAGGGGGTAGCCTCACTTTCCCATGTCTCTTTGGCAATGTCCAGCATACCCCTAGGGTGTCTCCCACATAACAATTCAAACAGGGAAAACCCTGTGGAGGATAGAGGAACCTCTCAGATGGAGAACAGGAGGTATGGCAGTAGACAATCCTAGTCCCTCCCATCCTTTTCTACCACCTTTCTCAATATCTACTTCAAGGTTTTATTGAACCTCTTGACTAATCCGTCGGCTTGAGGATGATACACTGAGGTCCTCAGTTGTTTAATGTGCAATAGTCTACACAGGTCCTTCATTACACTAGACATAAAAGGTGTCCCCTGGTCTTTTAGGATTTCCTTTGGCAAGCCCGTCCTAGAGAGGATCTGTACTAATTCCCGGGCAATGCATTTCGAGGACGTGTTTCTTAGGGGAATGGCCTCCGGGTACCTGGTAGCATAATCAAGCACGACCAGAATATACTGGTGACCCTAGACAGACTTGACCAATGGCCCTACTAAATCCATCGTGATTCTTTCGAATGGCACCTCAATAGTGGGTAGGGGAACTAAAGGGCTCCTGAAATGGGACATAGGTGCGGTTAATTGGCACGTGGGGCAGGACTTGGAGAAATTCACAATCTCTTGGTGACAGCCTGGCCAATAAAACCTTTTCAATAATAATAATAATAATAATCTTTATTTACATAGTGCCAACTTATTCCACAGCACTATACAATTTGGAGGGTGTAGGTACAGACAAAAGACATACATTGCACAATGAAAAGCTACTTACAGATGAGACAGAAGGTGAGAGGGCCCTGCTCGCAAGAGCTTACAATCTATTAGGTTGTATTGGTGAGACAAAGTGCTAGATTTACAATGGTCCAGCCATGTGACATAAATATGGGGTTGTTTTATGTAGAATTCAGATGAACCTGCCACCCAAACAGTACATCCATATACAGTTAAGTGCCAAAAATGAGATGAGTGCGCTAAGGAGTGGAGGGGGTGTTAACAATGAGGGATTCTGGTAGGCCAGAGTGAGAAGATGTATTCTCAGTGAACTTTTAAAGCTATGAGAGTACTGAGTGTGCCTAATCACCCGCGGGAGCATGTTCCAGAGAACTGGTGCTGTACGTGTGAAGTCTTGGAGACGAGCATGGGAGGTTCGGATGATTGAGGAATGTAATTTGATATCATCAGCAGAGCAGAGAGAGCGGGTAGGGCGGTAGACAGAGATGAGGGAGGAGATGTAGGAAGGAGCAGCGCTGTGGAGAGCTTTATGGGTGAGAGTGATGAGTTCATGGTGTATTCTATACTGTATAGGCAACCAGTGCAGTGACTGACACAGGGTAGAGGCATGAGTATAACTGCTGGAAAGAAAGACAAGCCTGGCTGCTGCATTCAGGACAGATTGGAGAGGGGAGAGTTTGCACAGAGGGAGACCGATAAGCAAGGAGTTACAGTAGTCGAGACGAGAATGAATAAGAGCCACAATGAGAGTTTGAGTTGTTTTCACAGTGAGAAAAGGACGGATTCTGGAGATGTTCTTGAGGTGCAGGTGACAGGATCAGGCAAGGGACTGGATATAGGGGATGAAAGACTGATGGGCCTGCTGCCTAGGAGTTATGGTGGTGCCACACACTGAGACAGAAATGGCAGGGTAAGATCGGTTAGTAGATGGTGGAATGACTAGAAGTTCAGTTTTAGTGAGGTTTAGTTTAAGATAGAGAGAGGACATTATTTCAGAGACAGCGGACAGACAGTTACTGGTGTTTTGTAGCAGGGTAGTAGTGATGTCTTGGGAGGAGGTGTATAATTGTATAATCATCAGCTTAGAGATGGTACTGGAACCCAAATCTGCTGATGGTTTGTCCAATGGGGGCTGTATAGATTGAGAAGAGGAGAGGACCAAGAACGGATCCCTGAGGAACCCCGACAGCAAGACGAAGAGGAGAGGAGGTAGAACCTGAAAATGAGACACTGAAGGAGCGGTTAGAAAGGTAAGATGAGAACCAAGAGAGAGCGGTGTCCTGGAGGCCAATGGTGCTGAGCATGCTGAGGAGAAGTTGGTGATCAACAGTGTCAAAAGCTGCAGAGAGATCCAGAAGAAGCAACAATGAGTAGTTGCCCTGAGATTTAGCAGTGAGGAGATCATTGGAGACTTTAGTTAGAGCAGTTTCTGTGGAGTGTAGGGTGCGGAAACCGGATTGTAGAGGATCGAGAAGAGAGTTAGCAGAGAGATAGCGGATCAGGCGAGAGTAGACCAAGCGTTCCAGAAGTTTAGAGATGAAGGGCAGGTTAGAGACTGGTCGGTAGTTGGCAGCGCAGGACGGATCCAGAGAGGGCTTTTTCAGTAAAGGAGTTATAACAGCGTGTTTAAAGGAAGATGAGAAGATCCCAGTGGAGAGAGAGAGGTTACAGATTGCAGTTATGTGAGAGAGGACGGCTGGAGAAATAGACTGGACAAGGTGAGAGGGAATGGGGTCACTAGAGCAGGTGGTGGGGCGAGCAGTCAAGAGAAGCCTGGACACTTCTTCTTCTGTCGTCGGGTCAAGAGCTGAGAGTAGGCTGGGGGATGTGCGGGGAGGGACCAGATGGCTGCTGCTTGGGGTTTGAGATGAGATGTTTTGCCGGATTCTGTCAATTTTCTCTTTGAAGTGAGTGGCCAGGTCTTCAGCACAGAGGTCAGTGACCAAGCCTGTGCTTTAGGCCTTAGGAGGGAGTGGAAGGTGTCAAACAGGCGTTTAGGGTTGTTGTGTAAGGTTGAGATGAGGGAGGTGAAATATTTTTGTTTTGCACAATGCAGGGCAGAGTGGTATGTCCTGCGCATAAATTTGTAGTGGAGAAAGTCTGCAGGTAGCTTCGACTTCCTCCACAGACGCTCCGCACACCTGGAACATCGTTGCAGATGGCGAGTCTGAGGCGTGTGCCAAGGCTGCGCGGGCGTCTGACTCTGGTGGTGCGTTGTGTGAGCGGTGCCAATGTGTCCAGGGTGGTGGAGAGAGTTTCATTATATTGTTTTGACGCCAGGTCAGAGCAGGAGAGGGAAGAGATTGGGGGCAGTGAGGACTGTATGGTGTCTGTGAATTCCTGAGTGTTCATGGAGCGGATATTTCTGAATGGGAGACGGGCAGGTATGTCCAGAGATGGGTGAGAATTAGTAATAGTGAAGGAAATAAGATTGTGATCAGAGAGAGTATAAGGAGAATTATTAAATTTAGAGATTGAGGAACGGTTACAGAAAACCAGATCAAGAGAGTTCCCATCCTTGTGGGTGGGAGAGTTAGTAAACTGCGAGAGGCCTAGAGAAGAGGTTAGTGAAAGGAACTGAGAGGCAGAGGGAGACATGGGGTCATCAATGGGGATGTTAAAATCACCCATGATGAGAGTGGGTATTTCATTAGAGAGGAAATGAGGAAGCCAGGCAGCAAAATGATCCAGAAACTGGCGGGGTGAGCCGGGGGGTCTGTGCACAACCGCGAGTCTGAGGTAAAATGTCTGAAAGAGTCTGAGGGTGTGGAACTCAAAGGATTGGAAAGATAGTTACGGAGCAGGAGGAATGACCTGGTAAGTGCAGTGTGGAGAAAGAAGTATGCCAACTCCTCCACCCGGCCTATTCTCAGGTCTGGGGGTGTGGGTGAAGTGTAGGCCGCCATAGGTGAGGGCAGCACGGGAGGTGGTGTCAGAGTGCTGGAGCCAAATTTCAGTGAGAGCGAGGAGATTGAGCGAGTTAGAGAGGAATAGGTCATGAACAGCAGTGAGTTTGTTACCGACAGATTGGGCGTTCCACAGAGCACATTTAAAAGGGACTGGAAAAGATGTACAGCGTATAGCAAGTAGGTTAGCAGGGTGTCTCTGGGAGGAGGAGGTAGGATGAGCAGTAATGGAGGGTGGACCGGGGTTAGGAGAGATGTCACCTGCAGCAAGAAGCAGGAGAAAGAAAAGATACAGCAGATGGTTCAGTGATGAGTATGAGCGGCGTTTGTGCAAAATTATGTGAGCAGGTGGTTTGTGATATTTGAAAAGGGAAAGGAGTGTATGTAATGAACACATGGGTGAGGGAAGGAGAGACGGAGGGACGCGCTGATGTGGATAAGATTCACAGGGTGAATAACTGGGTGGTAAGCCAGGAGGTAGATGGCTGCAAGATAGACAGCAATAGTGAGCATGGTGAATAGGGTGTTTTTTTTTTTTATTTCAATACCCGCTCTTGCGTTTTCTTCGCCCCCAAGTGCCCCCTTAGCACATGACTGTGAGCCATATTAAGTATCATCCTTCTATAGGGTACTGGCACCAACAGCTGTTCCACAATTTCACCTTGTACCTTTACGACCCGATACAGCAAATCATTGTTTACAGAGAAATGTGGAAACCTTTTCTCGGCGTCCGGCTCTTGCGGTACCTCATTTAGTACCGTTATCTGGTCCCATGCATGTTTTAGGGTGAGGTCCCGCAACTGAGCAGTACCAATGTTCTCACGTGACACTTCCAGGTCAGGTACATTTTGCTCAGAGGCGGATAACTCCTCACCTCCTGCCAACACAGCTATTGGAAAGTTGTCAGCTACATCAGTCAGCTACATCAGCTACATGTACCGCGTCATATTGTACATCCTCTGCTAGTGGAACTGGACTGAGGGTTTGGGGACTCATGGCCCTCATAGCAACCCCTTGGGGTTGTGACCAAAACTTCCAGAACAGAGGAAATTTCCTTTCCAAAATTAGGGGGTGTAGCAAGTCTCTTATGATGCCCACCTCATGGCGCAACAAGTCTCTATAGTCACTGTAGCAAGTGGGTAGTGCTTAGTGTCCTCTGGGCAGAAGCATTTTCTCTGAGCGCTGTAATCTGTTCCAGCAACAGACGGTTGGTTTCTTGCTGGTTGGCATTGGCCTGCACCAGGTGCTTGCATAATCCCTCCATTGCAGTCAACTGGTTTGGCAGGGATGTAGCAGCCTTTACCTTGGACATATGCAGTTCACAAAAAACGTATACAGTCCACAAAAACGTATGCTGCCATTACCCTTAGCAACCAAGTGCCCGCATTTCCACCATATGGGGGGATTAGCGGTCACAGAGGCAGGCACAAGCGGGTTGGTTGCAACAAAATAACAGGGTTTTTATTTTCAAAGGCACAAACAGCCAAAAACAGAAAGTCCTTTGCAGGATGCTTACCGCAGCCATTTAATGTACAAAACCTATACTCCGCCATGTAGATGGTGAAGCCTCTAGGTCGCCGACCCACCAGTCTGGTTCAGTGGTCAGTAGCAGGCTCCTCTCTCCTGCTCAGCACCCTCTGGAGAAAAGGGCTCAAAAACACAGGTTAGCATCAGGTTGTCTCTCTCACCTGGTCTCCTCATGCATAGGCTTTAAAGGCCTGGACAGTAAAGCCTGGATAGAGGGGTGAATGGCCTCCCTCCCATGCTACAGCCGTTCAGAAAAAAGACAGCCCATTAAAGCTGCATAGCAGCTATACTAAAATACACAAACCTAAGTAATCTATGGTTAATTATCTAGACTGCTGTCTTTTCCCCCACCAAGATCCGGTTTCTTGGTGGCCCCAATAGTGCAGTTCTCCTGCTGCCACTCAGATGTTTGGAAAGGCCGCGATGTACCACTGGCATCCCTGGAACTGTCATACCCTTTGAAACATCCTACCAGGCACATATTTCCCATCTACTATCTTTCCTGCTGGTGGCTTACACTATATGTAAATAAACTTTCACCTTTTGCGTGAAATCTATGGTGTGCTGTGGATTTATCTCGAGACTATTGCTGGGATTGGTTGTATTTCCACAAGCACCCTAATAATATCCCCTACAACCAAGGTGTGTGACAATCCTTTTTAAAACTACATGTATCAATCACTGCAAAATGATTGGGCCTCTTTAGAAGAATAAAAAGTTTAAAACAAAACATTGTCACCGATAAAGCTCTCTACAGCGTTGCACCCCCTTACATCCTCTCCCTTATCTCTGTCTACCACCCTACCCGGTCTCTCTACTCTACTGACCATTTTCGACTAAATGCCTTAATCATCCAAACCTCCTATGCTCGCCTCCAAGACTTCGCACATGCTGCATCAGTTCTCTGGAACATGCTACCTTATATGGTTAGGCAAACTCGTTACAATCAGAGTTATAAGCGCATCCTGAGAATACATCTTCTTAGACAGGCCTACCAAGAACTCTAATTGCTAATTTCCCACTTTTAGCGGGGGGGGAGGCAGAGGAGAGGAGAATGGGAGTAGCAGTTGTTTCACTTATGTCATGGTGACAGCACTCCCCATGCCCTCTCTTACCTCTCTCGGGGCCAAAACAGTGACAAGGGAGACCTGCTGCTTATGTAGATGAAACCACTTCCCCCCGGGCACACTCTAAATAAGGTGGTTGTGACCTCCTGCCTTTTTGATTGTGTGGTGAGGTGCCCTTGATGTTGTGCATGTTTACAGACAAAAAAACAGAAAACAAGGGGTTAAAACATGAAACAGTTCTTCATTTATTCTCCGGCAAGTTGTAATACAAGACATCTAATTTCCTTTGTTCACATTCCTTTCTCAACTTGGTGCACACTAGCAGCAGAGAGCAATTCTCCATAAATAAGTCCCTTTGAGATTCCAGATTATGATTGCAAAGAGTTAAATGAGTATAACCCCAGGAGAAGTGGTAATCTACTACTTTCTTTCTTATCCAGCCTAGGCTACCAGGAGTATCTTCAGGAAAACTGGATGGGTTTGATCAGCCAGGCCAGAGGCAAATGCTGGACATCATCAGGTTCGCAAGCCAAAGTGGAACAGACTTTGCACTGCATATAATTCCAGAATGCTTCCAGAGAACTCCTCATCTTAATCTTTTAAATCTTCTTTAGAAACATGTGGCCAGACAATAACTACTGAGCCTGGTCACTGCAGACTCACCAGGGCCCCCAAAGCAGAGAGTC